>JAPYZJ010003820.1:0-18385 GCA_030522765.1 Ophioninae sp. B BG-2022a | reverse complement strand
ACAACGCACAGCCTAAACCACTGGACCTAGAGACTTGAAATTTGGCACACGTATACCTTGAGTATCCTAGAGGTGCACTAAGAAGGGATTTTTCAAAATTCCCACGGAATAGAGAATAAATGGGATTTATATTTTCGAACCAAAGAAACGTTCAGCTCATTCTCAGCTGAGATTGAATCCAAGTGGTCGAACCCAAACAAACCCGAAACATACATCGTTGGGTCCGTTTGGGTTTAACCGGTTTTTTTGTACTCCACGTACGTTGGGATTGTAAAGGTGCGAGTTTTGAATGTCCTCGAAAAAATAAGAGCGATAAAAGTCTCGACACCCGTTGCTCGCGGCAATTGAGCAATTCCCATGAATCGTGGCAATCTTTGAAACGCGACACTCTCCCGTGAACGCGAATGAAACGCTCGAATCGCGCGCATACAATTTGCCCGATGAGTACAAAAGTTACGTTTCCGGATAAACAATTCGAGCAGCTGGCGTCGAACCTTCGAAGAAAAAAAAACATTGGCTCCGCGATCTGAAACGTTCCCGTCAAATGGTTCTCCAATTGCCAATTAAAAGCGACGAGCTCTTCGCCAAATTCGATTATTTCACTCAACGCACCTTTTCGCTCGAGATCGAGAGATTTGAGAATTCGGGTTTCGATAAATAGCAGATGCGACGATACCAGATCCACGTGGGTACGCTTGTCGATTTCCAACCTCGAGATCGGATCGATCGAAAATCCTGGGTCGCTAAGCTTGACGAGAAAACATTGCGGCAGCTCGAAAAATGATTTTTCAAAAATCGGTTGATAAAAAAATCGGGATTGTACTGTGTAGAGAAAAACGTATCCAAAAGTTGTCTTTATTCTTGCTTTTTGTTCTCCTTTGTCAACTCTTGTGTCATTTTTTCTTTCAGTTTTTCTCACTCTTTCAATTTTTTTTCTTTTCGACCCTTTTTCTTGGTTTCGTATTTTTTGGTTTTTCACTCGTTCTTTCTCGAACCTTCCCCCTTCGTTTTTTTTTCTTTCTATCTCTCTTACGTGGGCGATGAGTCAAGCATAAAAAGTTGATTCGCCAGGTGATAGGACGAAGGGCCTGCGCGAGTTTCATTCGTGAGAACTTTGAACGGTACAGAAATGTCCTGCCCCTTTTTCGCTCACTTGATTCTCTCTGCATCGTCGACGAGGCGACAAACGTAACCGGAGCTTTACGGCCGTTTGTTCGAATCCTAATGCCAGACCATTCAACCGAAACTGAATCGTCCAATTAAACACGCGTTGCTTCGTTTCGAGATTAGCCACCCGGTTGAATTTCACTCCTTTTTCGATCGCTTTTCACTTCTAAGGTTGTTCGATTAAAAAAACTGTACGATAAAAGTTTATTTGCGTTTTTATGCAAATGCTTTTCGAAAAGAGAAATAAATATTCTTTGAGAAAAATGAATAAATAATTTTCAAGAAAAGTGAATAAACATTTTTCTAGAAATATTAATAAACATTTTTCGAGAAATATTAATAAACATTTTTCGAGAAATATAAATCAATAAATAAAAGTCACCTCATTTTTCAGTACCAGTTTTTCGACAAAAAAAACTATACGATAAAAGTTTATTTGCGTTTTTTTTATGCAAATGCTTTTCGAAAAGAGAAATAAATATTCTTCGAAAAAAAATATTAAATAATTTTCAAGAAAAGTGAGTAAACATTTTTCGAAAAATATAAATCAATAAATAAGAGTTACCTTATTTTTCAGTACCACTCCGTACACGTTAAAAAAATAAATTGTTGCTACTAAAAATGATTTCGCCATAAAAAGGAATTAAAATTATTTTCACCGTATTTTACAATGCAAATTTAAGGGTCTTTGCGATTGAAGTCAGATGTGCCTCGATTTCAGTAAACATCGTAAAAATGGGTGTCGTTTTTTCGCACGCGATATTTCTCTCTGTCTCTCTTTCTCTTTCTTTCTTTCGTTGACGGCATTCGAACGAGGCGACACGCGCATAAATTTCGCTCGAGGGAATACATTTTCTTCGGCTCGCACGCAGTACAAGTATAAACTGCGAGCAGTGTGTTGTATCGAAGAAGGAAGGAGCAGGTGCTCCACGCGACCTATCGATCCGGCGATCGATCGGTCGATCGACCGAGGAGGAGGAGAAAAGCTCTGTCAGCTCAGAGCTTTTGTGGACCGTTTGGCAAGAGCGCGCAGGTTTTGAGCATTCGTCGCGCGTGATCTTCGACTTCCTCATCAGGACTGGATCGTTTTTGCACCGTGTGATCTCTTCTCTCTTTCTCTTTGTTTCTCTTTCTCATTTTTTTCTCTTTCTCATTTTTTTCTCTTTCTCTAACGCTTTTTCTTATTCCCTCGTGGTCCATGCTCTGTTCTTCGAAGTGTGGAAGTCTCGATGAGTTAACGCGTGATCCAGGGGCTTGAATTTGTCGAAGTCCAGCCAGCTGATTGCAATTTTGGTTCCTAATGGCAGAGTTTGGACCTTCGAGCGTCAATGTGACCTTTCGCACTTTTGGGCGCTAGTGGCAAGCTTTTTGGGATCTACAATTCCATCCTTCGTATTTTTGATACCTGATTACTCCATTTTTGCTTTCGGTCCCTATTGGTACCCTTAGGATTTGCGGTACTCCATGGCACCCTGCGCACTTTTCGTCTCCTATAATACCCTTTCTACGTCGATTTTCATCGGCACTCTCCGAACTTTTGGTCCCCAATGGTACCTTCCGAATTTTTGGTACCCAATGGCACCTTTTGAACTTTTGTTCCTCAATGGTACCCTTTGAACTTTTGGTACCCAATGGCACCCTTTTAACTTTTGGTACCCAATGGCACCCTTTGAATTTTGGTCCTCAATGGTACCCTCCGAACTTTTGGTACCCAATGGCACCCTCCGAACTTTTGGTCCCCAATGGCACCTTTTGAACTTTTGTTCCTTAATGGTACCCTGCGAACTTTTGGTGCCCAATGGCACCCTTTGAACTTTTGGTCCCCAATGGCACCTTCCGAATTTTTGGTACCCAATGGTACCCTTTGAACTTTTGGTGCACAATGGCACCCTTTGAACTTTTGGTACCCAATGGCACCCTTTGAACTTTTGGTCCCCAATGGCACCCTTTGAACTTTTGTTCCTCAATGGTACCCTCCGAACTTTTGGTACCCAATGGCACCCTCCGAACTTTTGGTACCCAATGGCTTTTGGTCCCCAATGGCACCCTTTGAACTTTTGGTCCCCAATGGCACCCTTTGAACTTTTGGTCCCCAATGGCACCCTTTGAACTTTTGGTCCCCAATGTCCCCTCGAATTTCAGAATCCGGCGTCATCCTTCATCTTTGCGTCACCGTCTTCCCAATTCTCTTTTTTTTCCTCGCCCCGATCTTGGCCTTTTTCGCTTTTGAAGGAAAAATCGCGTGCGTGCGCGAGGCCCCCCTCAGGGTGGTTCGTGACAATGGACAATGGCGCAATAATCTACAATAGAGATCCGCTCGTGGAGATTCCTCGGCCGAATGAATAGAGCCCCTAGGACAATCATCTCGTAAACTCGAGCCTCTTATATGTGAATACGGTAGTACGGACGCTCCGGACCCGCCGCGTTTCTTACCTTCTTCCTTCCGCGACACCCATGCGTTAGGCCCTCCCGCGCGGCCCTTCGGACCCTGTTTTATGCGCGCGTGTGACCGTACGACAAACTCGGTGTTACCATGGAACCTAACGGTCTTACGATGCAAATATTTTCTAAATTTGGAAACCGTTTTTTTTTTTTTCACGACGTGAAAATTCGCGTTACGTCTCGCGGACTTTTTGAAACTCACCTCGGTGGTCTCTCTCAAACACCCATTGGAGCCCCCTCAGAATTTCCACGAAATATGCTATTTCCCGTAATTTTTCTCGCAAAATTTCAATTTGATGAAAATTAACATTTCCCAAATAATTTTTATTCGTTTTTTTGTGTCAAAGTTGGTGCTTTTACGAGCCGTTGGACTTTTTTTTTTACTCCAATTTTACTTCTCTTTTTTCGTTTCGGTGTAGAGGTTAGAATTCGCTGCTAATTTTCTTAGAACGTCCTTTTTGTTTTAGATAAAAGATATTTTACGTAGCGGAACTGAGAGAATTTTTTAACCACGAGAGATATTAATTTTCGTCAGATGAAAATGTTTGTTTTCAGATTCGATGACTTTTTTTCCCACAGCAATCGTAACGAAAATCAGTGAATAATTTTTTGACTCTCATTTAGGAATTTATCCCATTTAACATTTCTTTAAAATAATCTCAGTCGCGAATTCGAAAAATCTTTTTTATCAAATTTTTACAAATTACAATTTTTTTTTCAATTTTCAAGGAAATAAATAAATTAAATTGAAAGAAATAAAATATCGTTGAGACGCAAGCGTCGAGCCCATTTTGAGGGTTTAACGGTCGATATTTATTTTTTGTAATAAAAATAAAAAACGGAAGTGCGGACAAAGAGAGAGAGAGAGAGAGCCAGGAATAAAAAGGGTTAATTTTCAACCCGTGATAATGAGGCCTAACTGTTATTATTACTGCATTTAGCACAGGTGCAACGAGCAGGTAAAACATAATTTTTTTTTCGTCTCCATAGCCCTTTGAAAAAAAGGCGGAGAAACATACACAAGGGATACGTCTTGAAAGAGAAAACCGTACGAAGCCCATACGTCGTGTGCTTTCGTGCAATAAACGAATGATTATTTCTCTCGAATTGCATCGGGGGCATATATAGGGTTCGCCATACGCGTATCAGGAGCAATGGCAATTGCGCCCGCGTCGCGCGCTAATGACAAATAATAATGACCTTTATGCGTGCGTACGGAAAATACGAGGGTAATTTTTGCGACGTCGAACGTGCCGAGTACCGAGTACCTCGACAGAAGGCCAAATTGTGCAGCTGTGTATGTGCAACGTCTGGAGCACTTTGCGCTTAAATACGCGTAATGTTCCTGCATATCCGCCTCGCGAGTAAAAAAGTTATAATCGCTGAGAAAGAGGCACGAAAAAAACGATTGAGAAAAAGAGAGAACGAGAAAAAAGATCGAGAGTGAGAGAGAGAGAATTGTTAATATTCACTTTCACATTAAAGTTATAATTTATTATTTGCTGATTCGATCGTTAAATGTAAAATTGACGATTCGTCATTGTTCGTTAAGGTATTACTGGATGGATTAAAAAAAGCTTGATTTTTTTGAAAATTCGAGGAATACTTGGGATGATAATAATCAAATAATTATTGTATTAATAATTGATAGAATAATTATAGTTCTCGATAAAATAATAACGGTACATTAGAGTGATAATAATTTTGATAATTACCATTAGTGATAAAATAATATAATAGGTCATAATGAATAAGATGATAGATCATAAAATAATAATAGATCATTAGTGATGAAATAATAACAGTACATTATAGTGATAAAAATTTTGATGAAATCGTAGGATAAAATCGTAGGATGAAATCGTAGGATGAAATCGAAATTTCTCGTAGGATGAAATCGTCTACCTGGGCAATTAATAAAAAATCGATATCTTTACCAAGTGGAATATACGATTTTTTCCACTTTTAGTTTTCATCCCCCTGATAAGGGTGACTTCCGGTTAATGGAAATCAGTCATTTTTTTAAAGTTTCTTAAAATTCAATTATTCATCTGTAAAAATAAAAAAGATATGGTTATCTCTATGAAATGGGAGAAATATTTTTTTTTACTTTCACTCTCTGATAAGGGTGGGTTTGATTTTTCTAAATGATTCAAAATCTTTTTATGATTTTTTAAATCCATACAGACGCGGAGTGTGCAGTAAATTACCTGAATTTATGAATTTTTTTTTTCATTTCGTTGCGTTGGACCGTTTGCTAACTTTTAAGGCCCATGGAGTCCTCAGGTAATACGTTTACGAATACCGGAGCGGTTTTCGCCCAAAGGGAGAGCGACACGATTAACCAGCGTTACATGCACCCGTAATCCCGTGTCCATTGCCTTCTCTATCTCACGAGCCAAACGAGTTAACGAGCGAAAGTTGCATAACTCATTGATATGTACGCGCGCGACCGTATATTTATTTTATGCGTATATACCGGGTGACACGCAGAAAATTCCGCGAAACGTTGTTCCACTTAACGAATTAATTGGGTCGCGTAAAATCCAATGGATGGCAAACGATTTATATAATTTGTTCCATGGAAATAATATTTTTCCGACTTTTTAAAAATAATGTTTTTTAATAAATGTTTTCAACGTTAATAAATATCTTAATTATCCTGTTATGTAAAACGAAAAATTTTCTTATTAAATATTAATTATTATAAAAATAAATTAATTTTACATTTATTTATTTTTATTTTAATAGTTATTCACAATTGTCTAATAATTAGAATAAATATTCATATTCGATAGGACACTACTCCAACTGTTTTCCAATAAAATTGTTGCAAATTTATTATTATGAAAAGACGATAACAATAAAAAATAAAATGAGTTCTTAAAAATTTACGAAGATTTTCTTTTCAATAGATTTTGTTAAGATGTCAGTGGGATTTCAATTGGAATGACGGATTTTATTTTTCATTAAATTTTTTATACTTTATGAAGAGAGAGATAAGCCATAAAATTGGATATCTATATTTTTTGGAAACATTTATATTCCACGTATACTTTGTGATAATTAACGTTTAATTTCGACTGGTTCACCCGGTATATACACTTATGCACATATGCGTATCACACTCGGACTTTGTTTAGAATCTGGGCCTCATTACGAGATTCCAGTTCACCGGCGGCTTCCGCAGCGATGCAAACACGTACAACCCTAAATTCCCTCGATTATAATGGAGCTCCCGTGAACACCCGTGAATATCCGTGCATTCGTCATAATCCATGACTTTTTAATCCATTTTAACCATTTTTTTTAAATCGCTGGCAAATTAGAACGGGTGGGACATTCGTATCGCGACTTTTTCTTTCGCGACGTTTTGATATTCGATACGCAGGTGGCAGAGACAAAAACGAAGATTTATTATTTCAACTTTTTTTTTTTATTATTATTTCATGAATTTATTTTTTCAAAAAAATTATTTCAATACTTTCGGGCCAAAAACGATAAAAAAAAAAATCTTTTTTCAAAAAAAATATTTCAATACTTTCGGGCCAAAAACGATTTAAAAAAATCTCTTTTCAAAATTAATATAATAAACGAAAGTAGATAAGATATAACAAATTACATAAATGAAAAAAAAAAAAATTGTATGAAATATTATAGAGAACCAAATGAAAATGATGGGCTAGTTACGTCTGCCTACTTCTGAGATATCATAATTTTGGAGTGAACTTTCGACTCGATCGCTGCAAAAATTGATTCGCGATCGTTCGTTGGCTCGATCGAACAATGTCTTCCGGGCATTTTATGTTGATACGTTGATATGTTGTCCGGTGTACAGCCTATAATATTCAAGTTCCAAGTCCTTGTTTATGCGATGATTTCTCTATGCATTTTTGTTTATTTTTAATTTTTTGTATTGTTAACCCTTTCTTCACAACTTAACCTACTCTCAACCTTTGTGTTTTCATATCTGTCCTTCTGCCTAGTACTGTATTTTCTCCCTCTCTCTCTCTCTCTCTTTCTTTGTATCTCTCCTCTCTTTCCCTTTCTCCCTCCCCTCTCTCTCTCGATCTTTTCTCTTTTTATACCTCTCCCTGTTTTTCTCGATCTTTTCTCGACCTTTTCTTTCTCTCTCTCTCATGCATATGGCATGCTCTACCTCAAAACATCGTGGCTATCTCCTCTTCCATAGATCTATTTAAGAATCGATTGTACGACTTTTTGCTGAAAGACGAAATCAGCGAGCTTGGTAGATAATGTGCTCCGTTTTCTGTAAACTGGCTTCTGATTTCATTTATATCATTTTATATTATTTTATGTTAATTAATATCTATCACATTTTTTTCCGTAATTTTGTAGTATCTCCAATTACGGTACTTCTTTTTGTAAAACTTTTAATTATTTTTGTATTATTTTTATTTTTTGAATTTTTTGTATTATTTTTGTATTATTTTCAATATTTGTTAAGATTATTATGTTGCCCGATAGTTAATTCTAGAGCATAATAAAATTTATCATCATCTCTCTCTCTCTCACTCTTTCTCGATTTTCTCTCTCTCGATCTTTTTTCTGTATCATCCTTCGTACATCGGCGGCTTATGAATAATATATTCGTGTAATTACGGGCAACGGGGTCGTATAATGGGGTTTCGTGTGTAGCTCGAAGCGAGAGTGAATAACCAGAGCGGACAGATACCAAGAGAGAGAGAGAGAGAGAGAGCAAGAAAGAGAGAGAGAGAAAGCGATCAGTAAGGGGAAAGCCGAGACAACAAAAGTAGTACGGTACATTCGAGATCTTTAACGGGGCGATCATGAAGGCGAGCGATTGGCACAATGTCTTCGTTTCGAGTCTTCGGAACGATCGCATGTGCATGTATTGATATGCGAGGCGATCCCGAGCACACCTGATGTCTCGTATTTGCATGTGCCTTAATGTATATTACGTATGTTCTTCTTTGTGCGTGCGTATTTGTATTTAAGGACTCGCTTATTCTTATCGAGTCCTCGAAACAGCCAGATTACCCGATAATCAGGCATTACGTAATTATGCCGGATTTCAACTGTCCTCCCGCCTTTTCTATACTTTCTGCGCTATGAATTACGAATAAAAGTAAATAAGTGAAAAAAAACAATACGAATTAAAAATTATGATTTCGTTGCAAAATAGAATAACGATAGTATCGAAAAAATAGAGGTTTCAATAAATACATACACACATATATATATATACACTACGCACATAAATTAAAGGAGCAGAAAAAAATGCAATTTTTTCGGTGATTTTTCACGGGATGTATTTCAGAGAAAAATCATCGTAACGGAATCACAAAAAAAGCATTTTGAAGCTTCGAGAATCTAGTTTTCCGATCTTTTGGCCAAAAATTTTTAGGAGCCATGTTTTTCACCCGATCCAAAGAAATAGCTCGGAAAAAAACTATAAATTTTTATTTCTAAATTCCTTTGGTTTGGGTTTGTTTCGGTTGAAAATTTCGGGAACATATAAAGATAATTCTTATATACAACGATAACTCCTCAAAGAATAAATTATTAAATATATTACGTGTATTAAATCAATTTCGTCATACAAATAATCTTTATTTAAGTAAAATAATAAAACAATATTATTCAATTAAAAAGAAAACTAATATATGAATTTACACAAGTAATAAAAATATTACATAATAAAATTGATGCAACACATGCACTTAAATATATTATATACACTGTATTTGAATGAAATAAAGAAAATGATGAAAAATAATAACCAAAAAGAATTCTATAAAAAAACAAAATAAAACGAAAAACCGGAGAAATAATAAATGCACGCGAGCTTGAAATCCACGCAGTTTACGGATTTTTACCGCAAACGTACCGCCAAATGGACAGACAATAAAGTCCATTCTCGGTACATTGTTGTACGAATGTTGATTGTAGACGCATAAATGTGCAAGGTTCTCGCGCGTGCACACACTAAGCGCGAGTACGTGTATGCAAAGAGGAGAAGAAACTTCGTAATTCGGGGTTGGACGAACGCCCGAGGAGTGTGTGGAATTCGAGATGAACGTGCCGCGAATCTCGATGCACAAAGAGACTTCGTACGATATGCTGGCGAGTGAAGGGAGCGGGACCTCCAATTGAGATTCACTCGTGGCAAAGTAAGATACGGCCCTCGGTTTCTTCACTCGTTGCCCGGCTCTTATCTGTCCGCAGTATCGCGAGCAAAACATTCACAGTCCGATCAGGTCTCGCGCCAGGCAAAACATTGAAATAAAACCCGAGAAAAAATGGGTTCCTCGATATATCGCGATATATCGCGGAAGCCCCGTGCCCCAACGCGATTCTCTTATTACGTACGAAAACAGAAATGCCCGAGACAAATTTTCTCACCTGGCCCACGAAGATTCCATCGTTTTTCGCGTTTTTCTCTGTTTTTGCTTTTTCATTGTAACGGTAGGAAACGATGCACCGTCGCGACGCCGAATTATTAAAAAGACACGTCCAAAAGTCTCGATCGTCTCGAAAGGTTTTAAAATATCATTGTTTATATTTACGAAAGAACGAAGTGTCAAATTGTTGAAGATTTCGAATTTCGAATTTAAGTAGTTGATATAGTTTTAATAGGGATTCGAGTAGTCGATAAAAATTGAATATGCATTTAAATAATCGATACAAAATTAATACGAATTTAAGTATAGATAAAAATTCAATACGAATTTAAGTAATCGAGTGAAATTTAATACGAATTTGAATAATCGACAAATATTAAAAACTAACATACTATTAATAAAAATTTGAAATATTAATTCCAAGCAATCGATAAGTGGTGGAGAAAATCATTGAATGTTCTTTTAAAAAAGAGAAAGCGAGAAAATACCCAGCCTCTCAGCGTTCCTCTCGAGGGATGGAAATTGAGGAAATTTGGCAACTCGAAAATCGAGAAATAATTTTGTTTCTACAATGGTCATGGTTCTTCGGTCTTGCTTCAGGTTAGAAAAAAGTACGTGGTGTTCCATACTTTTGACAAAGGCTGTATATAACACATCCATAAATATATATATGTATATACATGTGTATATGATATGTATAATGTATTTACGTGCGCTTATGGACGCCCACGTGTCTCCTGTCGTGCGAATCGCTTACGCGGTGTACAATAGTTATCCTGCAGTCGATTACGATCGCGTCATTCGCTTTTCCTTTCTTCATGGAGCGATAACGCTAACATTAGCGTTAGCTTTGACTTTCTTTCTCTTTTTGTCGTTAGATCCGGTCAGACTCGTTCGCACGATGTCTGCCATTTTACCCCAAGCTGATGGCAAAGCTGCAATTGGACATGACCGAGCCGTAGTGACTCGAGAAAATTTTACATTTTTTATTCCTCGCCAAAAGGAATTGGGCAGACTCTTATGTGGGACGAAATCGTAGGACGATCGCCAATTTTCCAGTCATATCCTCGCCGAGGCAATATTTAGCATGGAAAATGGAGTTTTGCGTTTTGATCGTTGCCAGAGCGAGAGTTTTATTCCGATCGAGTTATACTTTGAATATCCGCAATCAACGAAAGATTTCGCATCGATAAGGGAGTTATGAATTTGTTTGGATGAGCGAATCAAAGTTGCTCGACGGTGAAAACATTTGACGGGTTCTTGATTCTTATTGATTATTCATGATACGATTGGACTACCAATATGATCGTTGGGATACAATTGGACTTATTGAGATATAATTTGAGTCATTGGGATACAATTGGACTCATTGGGATACAATTGGACTCATTGGGATACAATTGGACTCATTGGGATACAATTGGACTCATTGGGATACAATTGGACACATTGGGATACAATTGGACTCATTGGGAAACAATTGGACTCATTGGGATACAATTGGACTCATTGGGATACAATTGGACACATTGGGATACAATTGGACTCATTGGGATACAATTGGACACATTGGGATACAATTGGACTCATTGGGAAACAATTGGACACATTGTGATACAACTGGACGCCCAACGAGATCGTCGGAACACAATTGGCCTCCCAATGGGATCATTAGGATACAATTGGACTCATTGAGATGCAATTGGATTCTCAACGAAATCATTGGAACTTCTAATAGGACCTCCAACCGGATTCCTAATTGGTCTCGCAATGTAGATACCGTGTCTTCGAAAAATCCCAATAATTCCATCCGATACTTCTAGGGATGCCACATGTCCGGTTTTAGACCGGACAGTCCGGTTTTTTTTTTATGCTTGTCCGGTCACAAAATTCTTGGTAAACTTGACACAAAGTGCACAAAGTACATTTATCTATTAAGAAATTTAAAAAAATACAACTTGTCCGGTTTTTTCTTTGAACACATCTGGCATCCCTAGATACTTCCAAACAAATTTGTGCATGGGGTTATTAAAAAATACATTTTTACGTCAAGTTTCTTCACCAAACTTTTGCTACGAATTGTCAAATAAAAAATTTTCAGCGGAGGCTCGGAAAAAAGCATTGAATGGGTAGTCTAATGTTTCAACGTGAAAATCCGTTCGTTTCGTTGGTGCGAAGTCGAATTTCCGAATCTCCATTTTCCAGACAGAGCGCTTTGGCAGCAATGAGCACGACGTTCATCCACCATTATCTAAACGTTTTTGATCTCACCGCAACGATTTGTACGGAGCAAGTTCTCCGAAGCCATGCACCAACGTCAGAGGTAGATGAAAAGGATGAGGAGGAGGAATAGGGGACGGGAGGGGGTTAGTTGGAGGTAGGAAAGAGACAGAGAAGCAGATCGAGAATTAAGTAGAGAGGCGAGTAAAACCGACGCAACGAAGCCGCGAGGACAACGACGTAGTATGTCCCTCGAGGAAACGGCAGTGATACGGCGAAAGAGTAACGCGCCTGTAGGGGAGCACCGTAAGCGAAAGAGAGAGAAAGAGAGAGAAGAGACGGTGAAAGACCAAAACGATGAACTGTACGACCGTGATGCAGTTCCTCGTTTGCTGCAATGCGAGAAACTAACCTGCAATAAAAACAATAATAATAGCGTCGACGACAGTAGAAATAATAACAATAAAACAACAATAATGATAATAATATTAAATGAAGTTTAGACACCAATGAAAGAACGAGAATTATTATATCGATTTAACATTAATACTAAGAATTAAATAACAGGTGTAATAATAATAATAATATATTTTAATGACCACAAGAACACTGAGAATAATCATTAATTAATTGTACCCCAATATTCATCGGTGTATAAAAATACTCAACAGCGTAAAACTATGCGACAATTCCGCCGAAAAACTGCGATCTCTTCGTCCACACGTTTTTTTTCGATAATTCCGGGAATTGATGGAAACGCATTTGCAGATGTTGAAATACTATCTTTTTTGAGGTTAAGTGGAAACCTTCATGAGTTTCTTTGGAGATTTAGTTGGAACCCTAGTGGGTTTCTTTTGAGGTTAAGTTGAAATTATAGTGGGTTTCTTTTGAGGTTAAGTTGAAACTTTAGTGGGTTTCTTTTGAGGTTAAGATGAAACTCTAGTAGGTTTCTTTTGAGGTTAGGATGAAGCCCTTTGAGGGGATTGAGATTTAGTTGGAACCCTAGTGGGTTTCTTTTGAGGTTAAGTTGAAACTCTAGTAGGTTTCTTTTGAGATTAAGATGAAACCCTAATGGGTTTCTTTTGAGGTTAAGATGAAACCCTTTGAGGGGATTGAGATTTAGTTGGAACCCTAGTGGGTTTCTTTTGAGGTTAAGATGAAACCCTAATGGGTTTCTTTTGAGATTAATTTGAAATTCTCGTGGGTTTCTTTCGAGATTAAGTTGAACCCTTACCTAATGAAGAATACAACCCTGACCATGTTTTTGGAGTTTCTTTTCGTTTTATTCGATCTTAACGAACAAGAGATTTTCAAATGTAAGCGAGTCACCCGGTATACGCGTAAGTGCACACGGATATATGCGATCGTATTGCTAGCCCGACAAGTGCGGCGGCAGGAGCAAGAACGTGGTCATCTTTCACGAGTTGACAAATAGTCGCCGCGCGGAGTCTCTTTTCCAAGCGGATCGCCGGTACCCAGAGCGAAAATGTTTACCCGCGGGCCCGGCGAGTCGTACAAAGACTCGCCGTAAGGGGAGCCACCTCTCAGCCGGTAAGGCGGGAAATCGCGCCACACGCGGCGGACTCGAGCGTAAATGCGCGACACTGCGAAACGCATTCAGACGTCCGTCAAGCACCGGGCACTCGTACACCACGTCGTGCACTACGGCACGTTCGAGATTTCATCCCGAAGCGGCTCTTAAGGACTTCGAGGGACGTCTTTCCTCCAAAGGTATCCTCGATCAACGGTTAACCTAGGATTCCTTTTTCAACGATCCTTTTTTAGTTTTCCGTATGGCCAAGCCGCGCGGAACTTCCGAGTCTGCGCACTTGCAAATGGCGCATGGTGCTTGACAAAATGGCGGCTTGTTATGGAAAACGAGAATGCCACTCGTTTGGACTCTTTTAGTGATCTAGGCTTTTTGAGAATATTCAGTTTTATGCCGTCTACTATTTACTTATGTTACATCACTTGTTCTCGTGGAAATGTTTTTCAAGTTTACGTGATTAACGGTTCTATTATCTAGAAGAGAGGAAAGTAGAGTCTCAAATTGTATTGTCAATTTTAAGAAGAAAAAAAACCAACTCTACTGAAATTGAAATGATGAAATTATGAAATTCTACTATCTCGAACTTTAAATCGAGTTTTTTTTTAAAGAGTTATGTTTTCTAATTTTTTTCAAAAAAACAATTAGAAAACATAACTCTTTAAAAAAAAACTCGATTTCAAATTCGAGATAGTAGAATTTCATCGAAGCCTTTTTTTCGATCTCTTCTATGCTATTCTCTTTTCATACCTCGAGGTAACGGTTATGACATATTGCTGATAACTGATAAAAAAAAGTCGAATAAAAGCACTTCAGCAATCCGTTGAGATTACTAATTTTAAGTAGATAAGTTTTTAGTAAATACATTTTTACATTTTGTAGGTGAATTTTTACTATCTAGTTTCTCATAGTAGATATATTTAATAGATCGTTTTTCGAATTAAGAAGATAACTGTTGATTGAACACTTTCTTACTGCGCAAGACTAAGGGCTCCTCAATTACATTTGTCAGAAAATACACGATTTCGAAAAAAGAAATCACTAGAATACTTGTCGATTTATTCACGGCCGGTTTTTCGCCACTTTCCCCGTGCCCTCTTGAAAGCCATTCCAGAGTATTCGAAGGCCAGAAAAATGAAAAAGGAAGTTAGGTTAGAGCATCGAACGACTACGAAGTGACAGTTAAGTCTTGAATGGAAAGAGCCATTCGTTGTTAACGCGGAAACCAACGAAGATTCGTAATAACGAATAAATTAAAGAGAGTTTCCTCTTCTGGAGATCTCGCGGGTATCTTCATAAATATAAACGACGGATATTCATACATGGCAACGAATTCGTGTTTTCGCTCGTTTCCACGGTTCTCCGGGGACCCGAGTGTTATTTCAAGGAGCATGTGTACATACCTCGCGTCTTCCTCGCGCGTCGCGTGGTGGAGAACCACACCACGTGCTGGCGCACGTACACCCTCGCGATGGCAATAAATCACTCCCGGACCCCCATGATTTACGATCGACTTAGCAATGCGCCAGTATTTAGGTCGTGTTGTAAATCTCAAAATTTTTGCATCACTTTCACACACTGCCGAGAGCGAGAGAGAGAGAGAAAGAGTCTTCTCTCGACGCGGCGTCCATTTTTGTTGCGCGAGGGTATGAGGGCATCGTTGGAACGAACGGAAGGACGAGGGGTGAAGGGGGAGGAAAAAAATAAGGATGAAGGCTTTCGAGGATATTTTTACGCCCACTCGGACCGTTGACGGATGAAGCTGTCCGAAGAAGCCAGAAAAGCATCAAACTACACGCTAACCAAAAAAAGTATCCTCTTATGACGTTTGAAGTACAGGGTGATTCACACGTTTCAGAATTTGTCATTCTCCGAAAAAACACGAGACGGTTTTGAATTTCTTTTTCATCAGCTTTTGCTTAAAGACACAAGCAGGTAACACGAGATCGTGAAATTATTCAAACAGGCTTTTCTCAAGGACGAGCCATTTTAATCTTAAAATTAATTAATCATCCCTTGCGTCTATTAATTATATAGAGGCTGATGCTCAATTTTTCATCAATATAATATTTTTTTTTTGTTAATAGTAACCTTTTTCCTTTAAGAAATTACTATTGAAAAAAATTTCCCATAATTTTTACCTAAGCTATATTAAAAAAAAAAACACTTTATTTTTTGCGAATTGCGAAATATTGATGAAAAAAATATATTAAAAATAATGAGATAAAAAACAATTATTTTTCCATTGAAAAGTATATTCCAAAGATAAACAATGAATTTTTGCAGATTTTTTCTTCAACAATTGCGGGTGTGGTAGCGCGAAGACAAAAACGACCCAGGTTCACGGGGTTAAGGTGCCTCAAATACCATCATGGGTTGAAGGTTAAAACGCTTCTCGGCTTGTGTTTCCTCGTGTTTTTTTTTAACCATTTTTTTTGTTCAATTTGTTTTCGCCACTAGTCTCGCTGGTATATGCGTGGAGAAACGAGCCCGCGCTCTTAATAACGATTCTCTGTACGCGATCCGCGAGCTCGTACAATGTTGCGGGAGATTGAATTATTAATGAGCGCGTTGCGACGAGCATCCGTTCCGAGTGTCGTAATAACTCGGGCCGAGTGCATTCGATGAGGTATGTCACGAGAGTGAGGGAGAACCAAATGGGTGACGAGAGTGACGACAGAATGAGGAAAACGAAATAATGGGGGGAGGGGGCGGGGTGAGGGTGGGGGGGGGGGGTCTTTATTAATTGATTAACTATTTATTTTCTCGGAGGAAACTGCTCAAAAAAGCTGGTTCAGCGAAAAACTCCGTTATTACAATTTTTGTCCACGTTTTCTGCAGGAAAAATATTATCGTTCAGACAATAAAGTAAATAAATAAATTGGGTATCGTTGTAAACAGGAAACGATGACATCCATTGTTGAATGCAATAAAAAAAAAAGAAGAAACGACTTTTTTGACAACGTTGATAATTATAAAAATAATTACGAAAAGCTTTGAGAAAAAAATTCGGTTCGACATTAAAAAAGAGGTTAATTTTTTGTTATTGACTAATAATCAATGGGGAAAAAAATTATCGATCGTAGGATAAAAAATGGTGTCAATTAGGCTGGGTTCAAATTTGCATTCACATTTTGGGCTTTTTGATTTTTTTTTTTTTACAAACATCGTCGTAACTCGATCGATTTGTTAAATTTGTATTTTTTTGTTTAAATCAAATCTAAGAAATGAAAGTCGATAAAATTGAGTAATACTAAAATAATAGATTTTTTTTTTCAATTTTGAAAAAGATGTCAACGAATCCTCCGGTTTTCGTTCCTTTTCTCGTGAGGGTCGTACACGCCCCCGCATTTCGGGCACGATTTTGTAATTCGTATAATTATTCAAATCCGGCGATTGTTAACTCTAATAACGAAGCTGAGAGGCTTTTTCACGTGGGCAAATAGGCACACGTGAACTGCGTGGGTGCAAAAACTGCGACACGTCTCGAACGCAACGAAACACCGAGAGAAAGAGAGAGAGGGAGAGAGAGGGAGAGAGAAAGAGAAACGGACAGGCGGACAGACGGACAGTGAGGTAGAAAATCGTGTCGTTCATCGTGGACGTGCCAACATGTATGAATTGATAATTGATGAAAGGCCTTACGTATTAGGTATATTACAGTAATGTAATACGTCCGAACCGTCATACAGGGTGACTCAAAAACTGACGTCCAACAGGAAAATCTTGATGTCTCGTGACAGCACCATTACCAAACTTTTCTTATCAATTTTTCTCGTCATTTTTACCTATAAAAATAATTTAAAAGGTAATTTTTATTGTGAAATTATCTAAATTTGAAAATTAACGAATTCATTCGATTATTCTGCTTCACATTGTTTCATAAACGTTGTTCAAAAAAAGACCATTTACCAAACAGTAAATGGTTTCTAACTTTATAATAATATATAATTATTATATTTTTATTATTATTACCCCTAACGATTATTATTATACCCACTATTATAATTATTACTTTAATGATTATACAGCCCAATAATGAATATCATTGTATAATAATAATAATAATAATAATAATAATAATAATAATAATAATAATAATAATAATAATAGTAATAATAATGATTTATTATTACTATAAATTAATATTAATTTAATATAATCATAAATAATTATTATAAATATTAAGATAGCAAATATAGTATTACGTATCGTCTGTGTATAACCTAACATTGCATGTCACGTTTTATTAATATTCACGAACGCACCGAGTTCGAGTTTTCTCCCCCTTAATACGCGGACTGAGTGTATCTGGTGTAAAAGCACGGATCAAAGAGCGTTTCGTGATCCGTGTTCGTGCATGCATACACGATTCGTAAAATGCGTGTGTAATGAAAAAAAAAAAAAAAATAAGAAAAAAAAAGAAATAAAGGAAAAAAAAAAAGAGTGACGCGTGTGGTGTACACACACTCGGGTTTACGGTTGTAAGAGTAAACGACAGTTAGCGCGGAGTCGCTAAACGAGCCACGACACGAGTATTCGATTAACCCGCGAAGCTCCTCGGGCGAGAATAAACCATGCCTTGTTCCTCGATACTCCTCCCCCCCCCCCCTTTCTTTCCTAG
>JAPYZJ010003819.1:0-15194 GCA_030522765.1 Ophioninae sp. B BG-2022a | reverse complement strand
ACTTCAGACCAACATTTTCATAACTTTCATCAAAGTTACGAAGCTGATTATTTTATGCATAAAAATGCAACTCATAAGAATTTAGTTACAAAAAAAAACTCTGAAAAGTCTCTTGCTTTTTCTTTTAGAATTTTTTAGAACTGGTCATGTAGAAATTCCTCAAAAAATCGAAAAAAAATCCTAACTCCTAAACTATAAAAAATTGCGGTACATACATGGGGGTGATTCGGATACCCCACGATGTGCCGGATCTAAATTTTTTTTATGACGTCAATTGACCGGCTACCCTGTATATATGCATATTAGTTATGAGATAATTAGTCGAAGAAGATGGCAGCGCTCAACGAGGATTGGAATTGAGAGCGGGTCCGTTTTAAGCCGTGGCAAAGATAGAAGATTGACCGTGAGGAGCTATGAGAAGTTCGGAGTGGAAGGTCGCGTTGTTTTGCCGGGCGGCGTGAGGAACGCGAGCCGATTCGAGATTTGCGTGGGAACGCGTGATTCTTGGGTATTCTAAAAGAGGCAGGGCGTGAATAGTGGAACGAGGGTTCGGGGTCACGGCCGTGGCGAAGTGCGAAGACGGACGCGGCAATTTGGAGGTTAAGTCTCGAGCTTCGAGAAATTAGGTTACGTTTCGTCTGTAAACTGTTGATACGAATTTTCGGATCGGGTCGAAATTCGAAAAAAACGAATAAAGGAAATAAAAACAAAATGGCGGATTTAATGTTTAGTCGTAAAAGAGTAAATGGTTGTTTCGCGTCGCGTTCGGCGAAAGAGAAGAATGGCAGGCAACAGCGCCGACACTCCTTCGATCGTTCGCGATGACACACAAACACGGATACATCATCGCGCGTTACGAGTCATCTGGGATTGCATAATTCCAGACGCCGCACGAATTCATCTCGATGAATCGAAACGAGAGCAGCGACGCGAAAGAAAAGACTATTTCGTTCGAGCGGTAACGCTTCGCTCGTATTCGTAACTTCCATCCAATTTACATATAGGCTATACACGTTCGCATCCGCGAACCAACACACGCGAAACGGTGGCGCTCGTAAGAACGTCTCGTTGTGCAAAGGTGAGAATGAGTACTCGCGAAGGAAATGCGAGAAACCTTGATCCGTTGACCCGGTTGTCTTGGTTCTTTGCTAAGATGGGAGCAACCCGAGATATCGGGAGTGGCGAGAAAGTCGAGAAATCGCTAATGCCGAGACAATACACGCGCAGACTCAACGATCCCTCTCGCGTCCTTCTTCGTTATATTTGCACCCGCTATCGGCTCGAGATTTTTAGGTTATGTCAGTTTCCGTTTTTGCACGTTCGAGCGAATCCCGTCTAATTTTGGAGGTTAGGTCTCGCCAGACGAAAATACCCACTTACAGGGTTTCCTCTTAAGGGGGTACGATCATTGCGGACGTTCCAACTTTTGGATTTGACATTTTGATATTATGTTGACGAATCATTTATGCATATTTTACCGAAATTTGAGCTACGTTGACATTTTAGTTCGATCGCAATAAAATAGCTAAAACGAGCTCTTTTACGTAATGAAGCGGGTCGTCTTATGGAGACGACCAACCGGAAGTGCGGCAATTACGATATTTCTCACGAAGGATCCAATTTAGGTCGTTAAAACACTGGATTTTAATAAATTAGATTTAATAAATACTGAAACAAAATTTCTTTCGTTCCAGTTCATTTTTTATTGAAATTTCATTTACGGAAAATACTTTTTTTCAAGATTATCGATAACGTCATCGTTTCTTCTTCCAGCCTGTCGTAGAGTTTTAAAAAGTTCCTCGCAAACGTTTTTGTCACTTTTGGACATGAATTTCACGGCCAAATCGAATCTGTTGCACCCACCGAGTTCGGTGAGAATACCGATAACGTAATTTTCACTCTCGTGAAGTTTGAGACTTTCGAGGCACGCGATGAGACAGTCGGTGAGGATATCCGGTGGGATTTCGCTCCGAAAAATTTTACTGCGCAGGACATGTCTGAAATTTCATTCGTTTATTTATTTATCCCTGATTTTGTGTAAACAAAAAACATAACCTTTGAGACTCCGGTAATTTGACGAAACAACGAATAATTTGTTCACCTCGACTCTTTCAATAATTGATATTTGTCGGTACGATCGATTAGCCCTTTCCACACCCTCAGAAACTCGTGACTAGTCGTTGGTACCGTTTTCACGGAAACGTGCATTACCGACCGTTGGTTATCGATCTTGAATCGCTGCTTCGCGAGATTCGCGTTGGCGTTCCGATCAGCCAGGCTGTTCCACTTTACTCCGATGTTCGGTTTCATGTCTTTCCGGTCCAAGGGTCGCAAGTGGGCAGCTTTAACCTAAAAGTTACAATAATTGCCAGTTTCCTAAATATCATTCGAAAAATTGTCCAATTTATCAAAATTCTGGAAACAACAAAACCAACATTTAAAAAACAATCATTTCCAGCTCTTTTTACTGTTCAGATTTGAAAAGAAATCTTGAATTTTATTTGGTGGAAAAAAAATCAATTTTTTTGAAAACGATAATTTTCAATAAAAAAATTGTTTTTTCAATTTTGGTTAGTTTTCCCCTCACCATTTGGCTGAAGTCTTCATAAGTAGGCACGGATTGCTCGATCGCTCGAAACTTCGCGTCGTTTTGCAAATTGTATAATTCTTCAGCCCTAAGGGCCTCCTCTAATTCTTCTTCGAGCTCTTCGTAACGAATTTCCTCGTCGCAGGCTTTCATGTTTTTTGGAGGTTAACCGATTAATCGAGTACAAATGAATAAACCTCCAAACCCACGAAAACCTTTCGAGCGTCAATTACACTTGTTATTCCTCGTTGTTAAGGCGACACACCGGAAGTCGCTCAAATCTTACGATTGTATCGGATATCAAACACAAATATACCATTCTGCTCATCGAATTCAATTGATTTCATTAATTTTCGTTGTTTTTCGATTTCGTATAAAAGTTATTCATTATTATTATTATTTTTTTTAGAACTTCGATAATCTTATCAATTTTATTTATTTATTTAATTTTCATCAATTATATAATTATTTCCATTTTGTAACTCATTGATTTAAAAACGAATTTAAAAAGTTTAAGTGGTAAAAAAAACGAATTTTAATATAAAAAATATGAAAATGATTATTTTTCGAGGGTGAGCCTCTTTCAATCGTCTTTTTTCTTCATCCCCCTTCAAATCATCCGACCAACGTCACGTTCGTTCAAATTATGAGGTTAAAAAGGAAGAAACATAGAATTGATATTTCAAAATGAAAATTCAACGCAATAATGCTTTGGAGTAATACGAAATTCGTAATAATGAAGGTGAACAATTCTTCTTATCCACAGTCACGTGAGTAATGGATTCGTTGAAAAAAATAATATTAAGTATTTAAAAAAATGAATTATTAATAAAAAAATTCTTTTGTTATTAAACAAATTTATTATGCTGAATAATTTAAAATAATCATAGCATTCGGGACAAAAAAAATTTCAAAAATGTTACAAACAAATGGTGAACATGAAAAAAATTAATTTAATAAAAATAGGATTCGATCGGCGGTACGTTTTTACACCGAGTTTCACCTGCTTGTGCACTCGAAAACCCCAATGGCGAAGGCGACACAAAAAGCGTAAACGAGGAAACACTCGGAGATTCCCATTTGCGATTTCCGGGCGAATCAAAGAAACCGATTTGGTAGAAATATTCAAATTCCAATCGAAGTGGCCAGCAGGTTCAAACGAACCGACAGATAACAAAGATTTTCACTTCCGGATTAATCGACTGATTCGGAATATTGATCTCGTCATTTCCGGTGAATCCGGATCGTGGGAAAAAGGTTTTTCCACGTGGCGTGGTATCGCCGGTTACGTATTAAACGATGATAAGATTGATAAGGAACAAATTATCAACGAAACGACAAGTGACTCTTTTTCGAGTTTTCCCCGATTGGAAACCGATTTAACATCAAATTCTTCATTTACGTCACATCGATCCTCCGCGTCATCCATTTCGATCGGATCTTCGAGGATTTCCAAAAATTTCTATAAATCAAGGACGCTATTGAAAAAAACATTTTCCGAACAATTTTTTCCCACTTATTTGTTTGGGTTAAGGAAAAGTCCGTTTTCCTCAAAAAATCGGTTGGAATTTGATTTTCGGAAAAGTGAAGAAAAACGGAAAAAGAAATATTCGAAAATCGTCGTTTTTGATGATGAGAAATCAGTGTCCAGTTATCGACGGTCGGTACGGAAAATCGATGTTTTAACCGACACTGCCGATCTCGTCGAAAATCCAAAGAAGCTCGATTTCTTCGAATCGAGTTTCAGGCCGATCATAGATTTCATCACCAACGATAGGATCGTCGATTTTATTCGACCTGTTTTACCGATCGATTTCTCGATCGATAATACCGATTTTCCGATGAAAACGAAAAACTTGGATGATAACGGAATCTGGAATGGCAAAATCGAAAATTTTATCCTTATCACCCAAAACGTTGATTTGATCAGGATCGATCTCGATAACTTTGGAGAACGCGAATCTATATGCCTTGAAATTAAAGATCACGATCGTTACGTCGAGGATGGTCACACGACGATCGTTGCAAATACGAATAACGATTGGACGAAGATAAATTGTCATTCTTCGGAAGCTCGTAAACGTTGCCTTGTTTGCGGTCGCGCGAAAATTGATAATCCTAGGTAATTCAATTTTTTGATTTGTTTTTTTTTTTACTTTTATGAGGCCGGAAGAGGGTGGGGGGGGGGGGGCCCAAAAGTAACGTAAGTGACTCCGCAACGCTCGTGTAACTTCTTTTTCTTAAGAAAGAAGATAAAGTCATTGGGAAATTACGTTTTTTGCTGGGAAATCCTAGGGAAAAACTAAAAAAAATTATCCTGGGACAAACATACAAAAAAATGAAATTCTAGGGAAAACGTAAAAAAAGAAAAATTAAATCCAAAAAACAACATACAAACCCAAACAAAATCCTAGGGAAAATCTCCAAAAAAATATTCCTAGGAAATTCGCCTCGAAACGTAATTTTAGGAAAAACCTAAAAAAACAAAACTCCAAAATAAATCAAATCAAACAAAAAATGGAATCCTAGGAAAACCTAGAAAAAAACCCCGAGTAAAAACAATCCCTAGTAAAAATGGAAAAACCAATGAAAAATTCTCGACAAAATAAAAGAAACCCTTCAAAAACCTTCGACCCCTAGTCCTAGGGAAAACTTACAAAAACCAAAATCTGGAAAGAAACGTAAAAAAACAGAAAAAAATGGAGTTCGTTTTGGGTCCCCCTGCTCCCAACCGCTCCCACGTGTATCTATATTCCAGTAGGAATTGACAATAGTTTCCTACTCGTAGATACGTGCGTCCAGTCTGTCGCGTAAGAGGTGTCCCATCGAATTTACGATTGGAGAACGATCCGTGGATAAAGGTAACGAGCAGAGCTCGATCGTGGATGAGTGAATTTTCGGAATGGAGGAAAATCCCGAAATAGCTGAAATCGCGAAGAAAATCGAAATCGAAGAGCTTAAATAAATAAAAATTGGAAAATATTTTTAAAGAAAATAAAAAGTCAACTGTCAGCATTGGGTTTTTCATTGGGTTCCAATACGTAAGCATAAGAGGCAAAAAAACTGGCAAATTTCGATATAAAAAAAAAATCGTCGTATCGTCCAAAGTGCAATTTATTATTGTTCCAGTACGTAAATTCGTCTTTTCTCATCTCCTGAGATATCCTCATTTCCCAAGTTCAAATGATGTATCCTCATCCTACTTTTTACGTTTCGGTCACGTGACGTTTTTTTTCTCGTTTTCTTCAAACGTTCGGCATCTGGATGTCTTTGGCTAGTGAGACGCGCTCCTTGCCTGTTTCATCGGTGAATAGTCGCGCCTGGCGTTTTTTGTACAGTTTGTCGTGGGTTCTCTTCATCTCGAGGATCTCTTTCATTTCTTCTTTGTCTTCCTCCTGCAAATGGAACCACGTATCGAACGCTGATGCTTTAAAACTCCACTCGGTACTATTATTATTATTATTATTATTAGTAACATTATTATTAAATATCATTCTGTTATATTTTATTATAAAAAATAATAATAGTATTGAAATATTGTAAAATATTAATTGGTTGCTGTAATATATATTGTTAATAGTGATAATAATCGTATTATGATTATAATTATTATAATTATTATAAATAAAAATAAGTTTTTTTTAAATTTATTAAAATCATAAATATATCTATTATTATTATTGTTATATAACTTATTGTCATAGGGATTATATATTCCTAAAATCGATGTACGATATTATCGATTTTGGAGGGTCGATAAATATTATGGATGAAATTTCCCAAAAAAAAAAAGGAAAAATGAAAAATGCGAAAGGTACTTTTGGAAAATGGTTCGCTCGGTCCAATACGTACCGATTGATTCAATCGAAGTACAAGGGCTCGTCGACCGTCCGACATCGGTTGGGAATAGTCCATAAGCTTTTTGAGTCTCTCGGCCGGGCTGACGCCTCGTTCGACGACGAGGACTATGCGTGCCCACTGCGCGAATTCGAGACGCGTCGGGTTGCATTATACCCGTCAAGGATCTCCGAGGATAGTGCTCGGTACGGTTGCGAAAGCTTTACGCTCGTTCGCGACTCCAAGAATGCATAATCGCTCGGATCGAGCGTACACCCGGCATGCAAACTCAAAAGTATAGCAAAACCAACCGACCTAATCATTTTACACGGGGATTTTCGTTGCTCGTACCGAATTTTTTAATTTTTAGTTTAAAAAATGTTTATTAAAATTTTTGTTATTTTTTTGTACGACTCGATTTTTATGAAAAATTAATTTTTCTAATATATTATTTTTTCTTAAAATTATCATTTACCTTTTATTTATTTGTTATTTTTTTGTATTCAATTTTTTAGCAATTTTCATTACGTCTTCGATTATTTAATTTTTTCAATCGAAAAAAAAACAAATTTGAGAAAAACATAAATTGCATAATTAACGTTCAATGTAATTAATCAATTAAATCATAGAATTAAAAAAAAATCGATGGTAAAATAATAACGAACAGTTGTGAATTTTCGCGTCGTTTGGGTCATACCTGTCTCTGCCACTCGTTTCTCGTTTCCGCTATTTTCTGATAAGTGTTTCCCATCATGGCGATCAACATATTGACCAGCAGGATTGCCACGATCGCCATATAAACGACGAACAGAAACTGTCGAGTACAAATAGAGATACAAAGAGAGATCAAGTAGACGATCGGATCAGTGAGTTGTGTTTGGGTTTATTCGTGCAAGAAATTCGATTTATTTTTGATTTATGATTTTTGATTTTTTAGTAATCTTTGATCACCTTGGCCTCTATCTCGTGCTCGGTTCTCTCGAAAGCGCTGTAATAATCCCCGAAATTGGTCATGCTCATTAGGAACATCGCCATGACGCTTTCCATTGGCGATGGCATGGGGTTGCTCACCGAGTCGTCGACACCCTCGGGTGTGTTTGGGTTGTCGAACGACAAAAATATTATGTAGTAAGCTGTGAATAATAATTATGCCCTTTTCCATCAATAATTACATAAATCTTTTTTTTATTTCGAATTTAAATGAAAATTAACATTTTTTCTTCATTTTAATTTTTTCTACAATCGTGAAAAAATATCTTGTTATTAATACCCTTTTTTTGCTTCACTCTGTATTGTGTGTTTAAATATTCGTAAAAATGAATAAATATGATTAAAATTACAGATAAAGATAAAAGATGAAGATAAAGGATGAAGGTTAAAGGGAAAGATAAAAGATAAAGATATAAGATAGAAAAAAAGAGAAAGATAGAAGATAAAGATAAAAGGGGAAGAGAGAGAGAGATGAGATAAAGCGAAAGATAAAGATAAAGATGAAAAACGATAAAAAATGCATGAATTAGTGAGCGATCGAAGATAGGCGTATCGATAAAAAGAGCCAAGCCAGTGTAATAATGGATAATGACCACGTCGAACGGTGAGCACGCGCGCAACGTGACCTTGGCACGATGGATGAATGGCAAGAAGTAAGAAGCAAAGAGGTATGGACTGGTGACGTTCGCTCGTTGGCCACCGCTATTTAGCTCGATAAGAAATACGACGGGTATTTATAGGCTTGCTCATGAGATAATTATCATTATTGTTTTATTGTAACGCTTTCGCTACATTCTTGGTCGTTGCCGCTCGTAATAAAATAGTCATAACAATAATGTTGATAATAATAATGGTAATAATAATGATAGAGAATAAAAATAAAATAGTGGAGAAAAAAAACGAAACGTGTCAATGTTGCAACGAACGAAACGCTGTCGTCGTCATCATCATCGTCGTAACGCGTGGAAACGTGATAAAAGATCCTGACGCGCACTCATCAACTGTTACGTATCGTACGTGCCGCGCATTTCCGTACTCCCTTGATTGGATCAACAATGCATTCCTTTTCTTTTCTCTCTCTCTCTCTCTCTTTGGGTTATTTTGGGTTAGGTTATTTAGATTTTGGTTTTTTTTTGACGTTATATTTGAATTTTTTTTGTTATTTATATTGTATTATTGTTTTGTTTTATAATATTATTGTATCATATCTATTTATTTATAATATTATTGTAATATATTTTTTTGTTTATTTATATTTTGTACATTTTTACGGAATAATTTCAAAAAAATATTCTAGAAACGTTTTTTTTTTGCATTTCCTTAGTCTAATTTTGTACTTCCGGCTAAAACTCGGGCATAATCGTAATCAGCGGAAAATTTCCGATTAAATAGACCATTTTAAGAGATTCTGAACGGAAAAAAAATGTTTCGGCTTCCCCGGCCACTTTTCCAGAATCTCAAAAATCACGGAATTTCAAAAGGTCGTACGGTGAGCTCCTTATATGCTATGGAGATTTATTGGGTGTGTTTGGAAAAGGTTTTTGCCTGACTCAAATAATGGCGGTGAAATCATATCGATATCTCTTATAGTTTTCCCGGAAGATCCACTTGAAAAATCGCAAAAAGAGGCAAAGCGGTATGTATGGAAAAATTTGCAAAAATCGATGGTCCAAATTTGAAATTATGCCAAAAAGCGAAAAATCATCGGATGTCAGTAATTGAAAAAGCATTTTGAAGGGAAAATCATAACGAAGGGATTGAGCACATATCGGAGTGCCAAATCCCAAAGGAAGAAAAGGTATCGATGATTTAGTGAAAAAACTTATTTTCGCCAAAAATTGAAAAAAAATGTTGGATTTTTAGTATTTTTTCAATGGTCAATTTCGATGTAATTTGATCTCCTCAGTACGGATCTACCATTAATTTTCCCCCAAACCCAAAATTTCCATGAAAAAATCGTAAAAAAACGTCTAAAATCAGGATTTTTTGGTCCAAAAGCGATCGTTGCAATGTGGATATTAGAACGAACGTAAAATAAACAACGTATAAACGTAGGGAATAAACTTACCTTGCGAAAAACCCATCACGAATACCAAATATATCGAGACGAATCTTAAGAGATCGCCCATTATCATTCTATATATCATAACGACGAAAGGGCCGACGGTTTTGAAACCGCGACAGAAAAAGAGGAAGTACGGTGCGGTCGTGAGCATTACGACGACCGCGAGCATATCCTCGACTTTATCGGCGCAGGAGAGCCTCAGAAAAGGAAACGACATGAGAATACAGCACGAGAAAAGGAACATCACGCGCGACGGGGCGGTCATCTGAAAAATAATCGTTTTTTCCAGTTTTGCAAATTTTCTTTTTTTCACTTTTTTTCGATGTTTTTTTCTATTTTTTTTTGCTTGAAAATCGTTATTCGGCGTTGGCTCACCAGGTTTTCTACAAACATGTTGAGCCCGAGGAATCTCGCCTCCCGGAGGGCAGCGGCGATGTACAAGATGGCACCGACCTCCATACACATTTCGGCCGTCAAACGTATTTTTGCAACTGGATCCTCGAGATGCATCAGTCTGCATTCCTCCGTTAAATCACCCCACCTTGAAGCTCGACATATTCGGGTCAAATGAGATTTTCGTTTGGCTTTGTTTCGGTTTGAGAGGCTCGAGAATTTTTTTAACCAGTGAGAAGATTCGGATGCGTTTGGGTTTGTTTGGGTTTGAGAAGATCGAGAATTTTTGGAACGAGTGAGACCATTTCGCCACGTTTGGGTGTGTTCGGGTTCGTCAAGTTCGAGATATTCGGACAAAACGAACACGACTGTGTTCGGGTTTGTTTGGGTACGACGACGGTTCAAAAATTGAAATAATGATATTAAAAATTGCCATATTCCTGCGATTCCTATTGACCCGTAGAAAAATTGAAAAATCTGTATCAACCCAAAGAAACCCAAACAAAAAGCGTCGTGAATCTCGTCAACAAATAGGAATATTAATAATAGGAATCGCCGAGCGTACCAATCAGCTTCGCTCCCATCTTTCTTTCCAGTCGAATTGAAATCTCTGATAATCGTAGGGACTGTCGTGCGAAGATTTTCGACGGTCTCGGGTCGAATGGTAGTAAGTTTATTCCGGACGTGTGACGAGTTGACATTTTTTCCGTAGGTCGTTCCAGATGCGTCAGTTATAATATCCGAGAGGTTATTCGCGAGCCAAGCGAGAGGAGCCTGGAAATCACCATCCGAGTTCATCAAGTCCCTCAGCGCGCTCGTTAAATTTGACGTAACTTGAGAGGCCAAGTTTTCGGATAACGAGGCTGATGTAACGTTCAACGACGCGATTAAATTCGTCGCGAGATTGGTGACGAGCCGATTAATCACGCGATCGAGGGATCCATCGCTCGTCCGGATCGCCGAGCTCGATGTAGCGTTGGGCATGGAAGTCGTCAATTTCGTCGAAGACTCGTTAAGACCGATCGAAGAAACCTCGTTCGCTTCAACCGGACCAGGTCGAAGGGTAAAACTCACCAGTGACAGAACGAAGTAAAAACCGAAAAGATAAAATTGACGATAAAACCTGTAAGAAAAAAACGCTCGCTTTTGTGTTGTTTTGGCTTGTTTGGGCTCGTCGCGGTATCGAGAGGCAAACTCAAACAAACTCAATCCCAATAAACCCAAAGAAACCTAATCTCAACGAAACTCGAGCAAGCCCAAACCCAAGCAAAATACAAAAATTCAATCAAGCCCAAAACTAAGGAAAATACGAAAACCCGAAGATACCCGAACCCAAATCCAAACAAAGTACAAAAATTTGAAGAAGCCCAAAACCAAGGAGAATACGAAAACCCAAACAAACCCAAAAAAACACAAAAACCCATAAAAGTTCAAACCCAAGTAAAATAGAAAAATTCAAAGAAACCCAAAACCAAGGAAAATACAAAAACCCCAAAAAAGGCCAAACCCAAGCAAAATACAAAAACCCAGAGCAACCTAAGCCCAACGAAACCCAAACAAGCATATACCTAAAAGTCCAAAATTATTGTACCATTTCACCTATTATCAAATCGTTACTTATTTATTATTATCTTTTTTCGATTTTTTATTTGAAGCATTTTACCGTGATTTAACGAAGGTATTCCACTTCGCGTTGAGAAGGTCCACCAAAACTCCATCCATAAGTTCCAAGTGTTCATCTTTTTCCTGAAAAAAGAAAAAATTGTCGACCAACAGGAGTGACGTTTCCAAGGATTTCGTTGACTTAACAAAAAAAGCCTTTTCTTCAACTGACCCCAAAAACGACCAAGTTGAGAGCCGAATTGTTGCTTATTTGGCCAGTATTAACATCGATCGTATCGACTTGCGAGAGTGGATACGCCGCGCAAGTTATGCTACCGATTTGCCAGTATATTTCTCGTTCGATATTCAAAATGTGAAAAAACATTTCGATCCTCGCCAGTTTCGCTGAGAGCGTTAGGGCGGTCAAGTGTTGGACGTTTCGTATCGACAAGGATGCACCGACTTCGTAAGCCATGTCAAAGGTCACCTTGACACATCAACCTCCTCTCGTCTCAATAAAAAAAACCTAATTATTAAGAGATCTCCCCGAAATATAAACTTCCCCGAACTTACGAGCTTCTCGTAAATGACGAGCATGTGCAAAACGGTATTCCCGTTGGTGTCTTGCTTGTCGGGATCCGCACCTCGCGCGAGCATCAAACGGTAACACTCCTCTTGGCCCAGACACGCGGCAAAACTCAGAGGATATTCGCCCCAGTAAACGTAACTGCGATCGTAAAAAACCATTTTTTTTTCTTTTTCGAATGCTACAAACCCAAATTCGATTAAGTTCAAGCTTCATAAAACCGAAACAAACTCAAGCCCAACAAACCCAAACCCAATAAAACCAAACAAACGCCAAGCTGATGAATTCAAACAAATCTAAACAATCCCAAACTCAAAGAAACTCAAACCCAATAAACTCGAAAATCGCAAACCCAAACTCAAGCCCAATCAACCCGAGAAAATAAAATCCAAACAAAGCCTAACTTTATAAATCCAAGAAGGCCCAAACCCAGGCAAACCCGTCAAAACACAACCCAATAAACCCAAAAACTCCAATCCCGAAAGACCCGAAAAACCCAAAAAATGAAAAGAACCCAAACTAAATAAATCCAAGAAAACCCAAACCTCGAAAATCCAAAAATATTTAGTCTTGTTGATTGTCTTAATAAATGATTGTAGTACTAATAACCCGTTGTAATTAGTTTCTGGTGCAACGGAAACCCATTCGTGATCAAGACTGTCAGTTCTCGAAGCTTTCTGATCTTCCGGGCACATGAAATTCCCGAAGCAACGCTCATGAACATCAGCACCGCTGTCCAACAAGTATTTCACCATCGCTGGATCTTCGTTTACGATGGCTATGTGTAACACGTTTTCGCCTTGTACAAACAGAACGAACTGCGTACAATTATCACCAGATTGGTCATTTAATTCAATTTATTATCGCACTTATCGACTTATCGATAACGATTCTTTTTATAGTCACGAAAAAAGAACAGTTAATTGGAAGTCAATTATTTGTACTTGAACTGTAAAGAATTATTCAATTTTATGAACTTTTAATTTAAATTTTTATTACAATTATTTTTGTTTATAAACAATTATATTAAACAATTACTTGTAATTAAACAGTAAATAATTATTCAATTGTATAAAATTTCAATATATATTGAAAATAATTGTAATACAAATTTATATAAATTTTTATTACAATTATTTTTTTATAAACAATTATATTAAACAATTATTTGCAATTAAACGTAAAATTTGAAAACGAACTTGAAAAATGTAACATTGCGATAAGTGGCAATAAAGTGTCAATTTCTCACCGTAATATTCATCGCTGATGTAAATGTCGTTAATTAGCTTCGGATAAAAGCGTAAAAGTCGTTTGGCCAAATCGGCGTGTAAAGCGGTAGCATTGAGCATGCACAGATGCAAAATCGTTTCCCCAACGGCCCCACGCTCGTTCAGGAGCCAACAGACTTCGCGGCATTTGCTCTTGTCTGTAAATTCATTAACGGGCGAATAATTCGATATTTTTCTACTTAAAAAAAAAACAATAAATAAATTCAAAAAAACGTTTTTTCACCTATTTTCGTTTCATCGACATCTTCGTCTCCTATTTCCTTAGTGATATCGTAATCATCGGGTTTCTCCATCGCCCTTAAAACTGGTAACTTTGTGCCGAAATTTGCCCAAATTGTAATTAAACAATTAATGAATTTATTGATATTCACGCAAACTTAAATTAGTTATTGAATTAATTAAAGTAGTCAAAGTTTTGCGATTTGCTTTTTGCGACTATTAATCATGAATTATTCGAGTCGATTGAGAGTTCGATTTCGAGTACCATTTTATGACGAGGACGTTCCTTATTTCTGAGCAAAACGAGCTTGTCGATTGGTATCCACATGCCCTTTCCCTTATTGTACAGAAATGGCTCGACTTTCGTTCTCATTGCGTGATCCAATTCTGCATACTGTTTAGTCTGCGTAGCTCGTTTCATCATATCAACGAGTAATCCACCCCCTTAAATAAACAGGAATTTCTCTCTTGAGATGAATCAATGCATGGAATTTTATTTGCCTCTCCAAACCCCTTAATACTTGGCTCATTATATCTTATTATTATTATTATTAGTATTATTAATTTTTCAATTTTGATTAATTCGCTTATTTTATTTATTTATTTAATTATAATTATTTCATCGATATTATTTATATCTTCAATTTTAATTAATTCTCTTAGTTGATTTATTTATTAAATCATAATTATTTCATCAATATGATTATTTTTAATTTTTATTGTTTCTTAACTTTGACTTGCCTTTTAAATCAACGAGTTTATAGAGTAATATCGACGAAGTGTCAGTCTGTTTTTTCACAGCACTGGCGACATTACTTTCCGTATTCCCCATGATTACAAATTAAAAAAATAACGAGAGGTGTTCAACGTGACGTCGTTTGGCAAAAACTGAACGGCTGGTGGGATCTTCTGCTGAGTGAGGAACACTTCGCGGTTTCCATGGAAAATCGTATTTATTGATCACGCAACGCGCGATGTATTTTTGATCATTTATATGATTCTATTCAAAGGTTATTTTTGGAGCATTAAATGGACAGGACGCGTTGACTGGATAAGGCTGAATAAGGAAAAGGATATCCTGTTCTTGCGGGGAAGATTAAAAAAAAAAAGTTGAGAAAAGTTTGACCAATGAATCTTGGATGGAAATATACGTTGGGCAACTTACCGCAGAATTTGATAAAAAGGAAGCACCGACCGCTCGTTGCCAATGAAATAATTTTTTCCAGACTTATATAATTTATTTTCTAATTTTTTTAATATATATAAAATGTGATAAATTATTAAATATTGCAGTAGCAACAAATTGAATCAACAAATCTAGAGGAGAAGGTGGTAATGTGGCCCCCTAATTTGTTTTTGAGCCGTCATGTAAAAAATACTACACTTAAAAATAAAGCAAATACCTCATAGTGATCCTTACTCATTGACTCATGCATGCCTAACTGTAGAATAATTAAAATAACAACAGAATAATCAAAAACTTAATTTATTCTTGAAAACAAAAGTTTCGCAATTTATGATTAGGTAAGGGTTATATGGCCCCCTGGGGGCCAAATTAAATGTATTGGACTTTAATTCAACTTAACGGCAAAAATCACAAATATAATAATCGCCTTCAGGGCCTAC
>JAPYZJ010003818.1:0-15195 GCA_030522765.1 Ophioninae sp. B BG-2022a | reverse complement strand
GAATTATGTCCCGATAATTAGTATAGGCCTAACAGTTGACTGCTTTAATTTAAAGCAATACGATTGATTTATTATCATTATAATTTGAACCCTATTGACCATGGTCCGTATTTGAAACCATACAGTCCATATTATGTTCACTTTTTTCATGTTCATTAAAATGACATATTTCAGAAAATGTTGATTATTTCTAAGATGCTGATGTTTGTTAAGAATTTTATGGATAGTATTTGATACTTTGATAGTATTTGATTATACTTTAAAGTTCAGAGTTTAATTTTAAAAAATCCTTATGGTAGTCCATATCTGGCGAACTTACTCTACTTTTTTATAAGAAGAGAAAAAGGGCTGGAGGGCCAAAGGGACGAAGGGCCAAAAATGTTGAAAGCTGTAAAAGTGGGCGAAAGGGCTAAAAGATCGAAGGGATGAAGAACCAAAGGGCCAGAGATCCTGAAAGATGCGAAAGTGGGCCAAAGGGCTGAAGGACCAAAGGGCTCAAGTGCCGAAGGTCCTTCAAGACTCGGCGGGTCCTGAAAAATGAGAAAGTGGACAGACTTTGACAAATTGTCGAGAGATTCGCGGAGTCTTTCCTCCCTCCGTTGAATATGTTGGAACGAGAAGCGTGTCGCAAAAGCGAAGAGAACGAGGCCGCACGTTCTATTCCGAGAAAACCCTTTTTCCCTCCGTGCCCTTCCAGTCCTTGAAGGACAGCGCGCCGGGAATCGCCGCAATCTCTCGGGGTGAATAACTCGTTCTCCGAACACGTTCCTGGGGAGCGAACCCTCATCTTCCCGGAAAAGCCATTTTTCACTTCGCGATTCGTATTTACCGCTAGCACGGACGTCATTCTCGCATTAAAGGTTAGCCGGTCATCTTACATGAGAGGATGACGGCTGGAATGTTTTTCCACGACTGTTGGACGTTCTTTTTCATCTGGGTAAAAAGAGGAGCTTCCGGTCCGTTGATGACGTAGGAAAAGCCTACGTGAAATGAAAACTGTTTCCCCTAGCTGTCTAGGGAAAATCGAAGTTTTTCCCCTAGTCTGTAGTGACATTCCAGCAGTCCAGTTTTAGACGAGTTGCTTTTGTTTGGGTTTGTTTTTTTTTTCGAGTGCAGGTGTTAATTAAATGGTCTCATATTTATTGGGCATCTTCTCTCGCCAACTCGAAAAATTTTACATCAGTCGAAATTAGGTTCCACCATTTTCCATTTCCAATTGCTAATAACCTCCCGGAAACAGAACGAGATCGCAATTTCTATGATTGTACGAGTTGCAGTTGTTTCTGATTAACGGGCAAGTTCGTAAAGCTTTTCACGGTCGTAATGGAACGCCGATCCAGTATCTCCTTTAAAGTAGGCGACTCAGATCTTTGACTCATCAACGTAACGTTTCTTGATGTAATACTTTGATGTAATACCATCTATACAAATGGATGAAAGGTTATCAGCCGAAGCGTGTCTCTTTACCCGTGAGATGACCTTAATTGTCTTTGGTGCATTGCGCCAAGGATATTAAATGCCTCGAGTGGAAAGGATCCGAGCTGTTTCACCTTGAGAAGAACCTCTTGCCCCCTACCCCTTATTTTACCTCCTTCTCGTCGGCTCTCATCATCATCCTCGTCCTTTTTCCACCTGCTATGGCCACTCTCGACGCCTCCGTTTTCCCTGAGAGGAGAACGTCGTTAATTTCTGCTCGAATAATTCTCGACGAGGCCTTGACTAGCCGAGACCCCATGATGTACGTATATACTCGACTGCGAAAGAACCTCCACTGTCTTTGCTCTTTCGATCTCTCTTTTTTTTTTCTTCTTTACGTTGCTCCTTTTCCGGTATACTTTAAGGTTTCTGGAGAATTCCTTGCGTCGAGGAAGCTTTTCTTTACATGTCTGGTACGATCGTACAAAAATTACGAAAACGTTGGATGGAAGAGTTCCAATATGGAGGAAGCCTCCGATGTTAGAGCTCGGAAGATTGAATAGACTTTTTATAAAGCTTTTAATTAACCATGACCAACCTGGTCGTCCGTTTGGCGAGAATTTCAACTTTCGAGCGTAACTCAAAAAGTACTAGACCGAAAAGAATTTAATTGCAGCGTTTCGAAAAGCTCTCGGGATGGGCTACAAGAATGTTAAATAAAAAATGGGGGTAGTTCTTTCAAATTTCCAAGTTGACCTTGAAATGACCTTGCCCGTAAGAGTCAAGGTCAAATTAGCATTGTCAGGTTTTTCTCCCTTTCGCATGGAACAACTTTCGTTTCAAATGTTTTTCGTTTCGAGTCGTATTTTTCGAGATATAAGCTCGCAACACTCTGTTAGGTCACCCTGTAGAAAAATCGTTTCGATGAAACGCGAAGAGCCGGGGCGGAAGTGACAGCCTCAGCTCGATCGTATCAACGTTTTACGATGCAACGGATACGACTTCACCGTTTTTTATTTTTTCAATATTTTTTTTTTTTTTTTACGAAGCGAGCAATCAAGTCCCGAGTCACGAAACATGGGACGGCCAATTAAACGAAGTACGATAATTATAACGAAGCTAGAGTGAAAAATGACGAGCACTTACTCTCCTTGTACTGCAGTACGTTCGAGTGCTTCTCGTGAATGACGACGCACCGATAGCAGGATTTTCTGCAAAAGAAATTTGCAATTAGCCGTGTGATCGTCGAATATCGTCGAACCGATCTTCTCTTTCTCTTCTCTTTTTATTTCTATTTTTTATATGGTTTTTTAAATTTTTTATTGCATCTCATATTCTATGATTAAAAAATATACTGTATATTTTTATACAAAAATACTCCATACGAATTGACATATTTTATAAAAATTGATTTTTATAAAATCACATATTTTTATAAATATGTACGATTTTTCATCGTACATATTTATATAATGTTTATTTATATTTTATAACAAATTATTATTGTTATTATTATTATTATTATATTAATGAATGATATATTATATATATATATATAAATTACATAATTCCTTTGCATAATGTTAGCCGCACCGTTTATCAAAATTTTTCAACGAAAAAAAAATTAGTATTATCTAGACCGTGCATAATTAACGTAAAAAAAAATTCAGCCCGGTAATCCCGAACCTCTCGCAAAAAAAAAAAATAGAAAATCCCCATATTTTTTGGAACCATAAAAACCGGGACGATATTCAATATTTTTCATTCTCGCGTACGCAGGCGATCCCCTAATTTCCCAGAATGGAATTTCCTCAAGTAAAGCCGCTTTTTTCACTTTTTGCATTTTTCCTCTTCCAAAAAAAAAAAAATAAATAAACACACACATAAATAAAAGAATAAGTTTCATCGTGGCGCGACACGCCGCACAGCTCTCGACGTTCGTAAAGCGTCCTTTTTTTCCCCTCGTTTTTCCTTCCCTTCCCTTTTGACTCCTTTATGCTTTTTTTTTTCTTTCCATGTTTCCATGTTTTTTTTTTCATTTCCCGTGGCTTTCGGGTTCCCTCAGTTTTGCACAACGACAGAAGTAGTCTGGCCAATTACTCATTAGGCAAGAGGGCAAAGCTTCGGCAACGGGAGAAAAGTGTAAGAGGGCCGGAAGGGGTGGGGAGGAGGTTTGAAGCTGGACAAGGGGAGGGGGCAACTGGCAGCATTCGTTTTCAGTCGCGAATCACAAAAGCTTCGTTAACTCGGTAATGTATGGGCGACAGCTCCAATGTTGGAAGGTGAAAGCGTGAGGAAACAAAAAAAGAAAAACAAAAAAAAATAATAAATATATGTATATATTTGAGGCATTTAAAAATTGTTTCGTCCCGTTCCACCCCCCCCCCCTCTTCGTAATTTTCCTCTCCAGCGTGTCTATACATCGAAAAGGAACGAGAAATTTTCCTCCCCCCTCGCCCCTCCGTCACTGCTGTTCCCAAGAGAGAAAAAAAGGAATAAAGCCCCTGAAAGTCGGTTCGCAACGGTCCGTAATTAAAAATTGATTAACGTCGTTGTTCCGCTTATTTGCGCGTCGGCGGCAAAAAAAAAAATCGGAAAAAAGAGGAGAGCGCGAAAAAAAAGGAAAAAAAGGAGAGTGGCAAGGAAAAGCCGGTGGGAAGGACAAAGATCGAAGCAAAAAGCGGCGTGTAAGAGAAGAAAGAAAAAAAGTGAGAGAATCGAGAAAAGGAAAAATAGTTGGAGGGCGAAAGAACGTCGGGCGAATCGCGTTTGCGCAGTTATATTTACAACTCTTTATTAAACCCTTTATTATTTCTACTGCTACCCGAATGGCACGTGTATCAATGAAAAATGAAATTCGTGGAGTGAATTTTGATTTTTTTTTATCACGGGGCACGTTGGATTGGCTTGATTGTAAAGTTTCTTCGTCATGGAGTAATGAGAGTCAGGGTGAGAGTCGAAGTCAGAGTAAACTATTAAAAATCAGAATGAGAGTCAGCTAATAAAAAATGAGAGTGAGAGTCAAAGTGAGAGTCAGCTAATAAAAATGAGAATGAGAGTCAGAGTGAGAGTCAGGTAATAAAAATGAGAGTGAGAGTCAAAGTGAGAGTCAGCCAATAAAAAATGAGAGTGAGAGTCAAAGTGAGAGTCAACTAATAAAAATGAGAGTGAGAGTCAAAGTGAGAGTCATCCAATTAAAATCAGAATGAGAGTCAAAGTGAGAGTCATGCAAAAAAAATGAGAGTGAGAGTCAGAGTCAGCCAGAAAAAATCAGAGAATCAAAGAAAGCCTGTAGAGAATGAAAAATAAGACTGAGAGTCGACGAGAGCCCTCGATGTTTTACCGTAAATTCAAATTCTTTCGAATCACCCCGTACATTCGAAAAAAAAAAATTCTCGATACTCTCATCGCATCGAATAGTTTTTCTCTAACCGTACAAAGTGGATTGCAGTTTAATGAAAGAGAAAATCAGACAATTTGTAAATCTATAAAGAACGAGAGTACTGTTTCCGCTTTGGCAAATTAAACTTCCTAGCAAACTTTCGTCGAATTTTTTTTAATCAAGGATTTACATTTTCGTATGTTTCGAGAGATTCCTGGTTGAATCGGACACCCTGTATGTACGGGTGCGTATGTGTAGTTTTAACTCATTCCACGAGAACGCCCTCGGGCCAAAGTCATCCCTCAGCAGGCAGGTTTTGCTTGTTCCGGAATACTCGGCCTCCCTCGGCCTCCCTCGGTCTTGTGTACGGAGCGTTTCGCGCTCTCCCGAATTCCCCATTATTGGTACTCGCTAATAGCGCACCAGAGAAGACTGAGAATCGGAGAGAGAGAGATAGACTTATCTACCCCCCCCCCCCTTCTTCGATGTATATCCCGACGACATTGTCTTCTCTCCCTTTCAAACGTTTCTACCCTTGAGTTAACGCACCCGAGCGTCGCCCTTCATCGCTGCTCCCCACAGCCTTCCGTAGCCTCCTCCACGCGACAATCGTCGTCCCCTACGCAGTCCCGGATTCTCCTCCCTTTCCTCGATTCGTCAGACACTAATTTCTAAGTAATCACGTCCCGTTCCGATATTACCAAAGTTCGGACGGTATATCAAACGTTCCAGATTACAAACTCTTTATTTTTTCATCAAAAAATTTTTTTTTTATTTATATATCTTGGTTCTCAGTTATTTATTCGTTTTGGTCGTTCGGCTGATCGTTTTTCTTATCAGAGAGTTTTCTTATCTTTTACTTATTTATTTATTTATTTATTATTTTATTTATTTATTTATTATTTATTTTTTATTTATTTATCTTTTATTTTTTTCTGGATTATTTATGGTTCGTGTTATTTTTTGTCTTGTTTTGTTCTTTTTTCTCGTGTTATTTTTCGGTTTTTGTTATTCCTTTGACCGATGTTATTTTTTTTGGAATTTCCTTTTTAGTATTTTTCATATCTTTTTTGTTATTTCGTTGGACAATGTTATTTTTGTTATTATCAGTCTGTCTCTTTATTGGCTTATTTCGAAGAAAACCCTTCTACCCTTCGCCTACCTTCGGTTGTTGGATCCTTTATTAATTAATTTTTTTGTTTTTCAAATATCATTGAAAAAAAATCGAATTATTAATTGTACTCACTCGTCGACGAGGAGAAACTTGTCGCCCTCGTTGTGCAGGCATCTTCCCTTGCTCGATAAAATGTTTCCCGAGATGAGTATAGGCTGGCGGACACCGCTTTGAAACCACGTGCCTTCCCATCTCCCCGGAAATGCACATTCTGCAACAATTCAAAGTTTCCGATTGCCATTATTTTCTCTAATCAATATTATTTTATCATTCAACTTTTACTAACCTAAAAATACATTTTCAGTGTGAAAATGAATAATGAAAAAAAAAAAACTATTTAATTATTAAATAGTAATTATTAAATTACTGTATAAATACACTCGCAGAAATTGGGAATAATAATAATAATAATAATAATAATAATAAATGGAGAGTATCGAGTGGAAACATCGTTAAGGCTTACTGAGATTTGAGAATTATTGTTGACGAGGGGGAAGGATGACGAGGAAATTCGTCGTGAGTCGAGGACGGGGCAGAAACGTGACAAAGTAATTTGGGGTGTGCGAGGTATAGGTTAGGGCCACCGTACTCGATCGAATGAGGGTTTCGAGAACGAGCGTAGGTGGAGTTCGGCGGAGAGGGTTGGGGGGATAGAAGGAAGGACGTAGAAATGATGGGTTTCTGCACCTCGATCGAGAGTACAACACGAGTCCTATATAGGAGTTCTGGGATTGGGGACGAGTCGACGAGTCGAGGACTCGACACCGTACAGAACGAGAGGGCTAGCTCGGGGTGAGAGAGAAAGTTGTCGTCGATCTCGTTATCGTATACCAGACTACGCACGAGGACTCAAAGGGCTCGCTGAGAAGGGGAGTCGGACGTCGGACTGAGACGAAGCTGTTCGAACGACGATTACAGTCAGTCGAAGTAAGAACGATACTTTGTTTGGGTTTGTTTTGCTCGTTGAATTCGAGAGTTTGTTTGGGTTTGTTTGGGTTTTAATCACTTCGCGGATTTTTGGATTTGGATTTTGGATTTGAATGCGTTTGGGTTTAGGATTTTTGGATTTGAGGTTGTTTGGGTTTGGAATTTTTGGATTTTGGATTTTAATCTGTATGGGTTTGTTTAGGTATTGGAATTTTTTTATTTTTATCTGTCTGTTTGGGTTTGCTTGGCTCGTTGAATTCTCGAGTTTGTTTGGGCTGGTTTTCATCACCTAGCGGATTTTTGGATTTGGATTTTGGATTTGAATTCGTTTGGGTTTACGATTTTTTTATTTGAATTTATTTGGGTTTGAAATTTTTGGTTTTGTATTTTGGATTTCGATCTGTATGGATTTGTTTAGGTTTGGAATTTTTAGATTTTTATCTGTTCGTTTAGATTTGTTTGGGTTTGCAGTTTTTGGTTTTCGATTGTGAATTTCATTGGGTTTAGAATTTCATCATTTGGATTTTGAATTTGTACATGTACGGCTTTATTTGGTTTGGCAATTTTGCTTTTGGATTTTATATTCGAATTCGTTCGGGTTTACGATTTTTTGTTTGGGTTTGTCTATTTCGCGAGTTCATCAGGTTCAAATTATTTTATCTCTACTTTTTATCCCACTATTATAGACCCAAAACCAAAAAAACATTTTTTAAATAAAAATTAGACATTGCCGAACTTTCCAAGCAAACCGTACACGGAGTCAAGATTCCACTCCAGTATATCCTGAGGATCCTTCCCTCCGGAAACACGTGCCTTCTTGTCTCTCTCCGTCTCTCTTTCTCGGAGGGAAACCCGCACACTTTTTATTTATATTCTTCGAGTCCATAAATCTGTACGGTTCCGATACCCATCGTTTCTTTATACCGGGTGTCTGTCTATGCATATCTATATCTCGCCTTTGCCCAGAGAACACATAGACTCGTGTTTGCAAATTCTCGTATGCGTGGGGAGCATAAAAGTGAACTCTCGAGAATATACGAGGGGCGAGGGAGGGGGGGGGGGAAGATTCATAGAGGAAGAAGATAAATAGAACGAGACGAAAAAAGGCAAAGATTAAAAGTAGCTTTTCCAACACCGCGAGGGCTTACGATTGGACATTTAAAACTGCGAGAAGAACGGTAGAGGAGGAGGGGAGGGTGGAAATGGAGAAAACCATCGAGACGAAGAAATCTCTGGCGGGAACGATCACGCCCCCGCGTGTCGAAAAAAAGCCAAGTTCGCCCTTTGCTGCCCTTTATATATATTCCCTTTTCTTGTATATGTATATATATATGTGTGTGTGATTTTCACTTTCCTGTATACAGGGTGTGTTGTTTTTAATTTTTATTGACGAATTTTAAATCTGTGAAATTATTGTATAAATTAATTAAATAAATAATAATTTATTCTTATAAAATAAAAAATGTATAGATTATAAATTCGTAAATAAAAATGAAAAACGTACAGTTACAGAATTGAAAAAGTTACAAATTTGGCTGTGTTTTCCACGATAACTATTATTTTATTTTGTTTTTTGTACTATGGTGATGAATGATGGAGCGATCGTGAAAAATGGGTGTGGCTTTAATAAAATACCTACAATCCACGAACAAATTTTTTACATTTTTTTGTGAAACCCTTGGATAAAAATGGTTGAAATTATCATATGTTATTGTTGATTAGCTGGTAAATTGAATCCTTAAGGGTGGACCACTATTTGTAAGCCACACCCTGTATTAGGGAAAGAGAGAGATTTGATTTGTTTGGGTTTGTTTGGGTTAGTTAACGGTGAACCACTATCTATAAGCCACACCCTGGCTTTGGGTTTGGATTTTGGATTTGAATACGTTTGGGTTTAGGATTTTTGGATTTGAATTTGTTTGGGTTTGGAATTTTTGGATTTGGATTTTACATTTCGATCTGTATGGGTTTGTTTAGGTTTGGAATTCTCAAATTTGTATCTGTATGTTTGGGTTTGTTTGGGTTCGCAGTTTTAGTTTTCGATTGTGGATTTCTTTGGGTTTAGAATTTCATTATTCGGATTTTGAATTTGTATATGTATGGGTTACCCTGTATATGGGAAAAAGAGAAAAAAAAAGAGAGAGAGAGAGAGAGAGAGAGGACATGTCCCGTCGAATGGTTTAAAGAGTATAAATCAAGCGTCCCTCGCGCTCGAGCACCATCCGCTCCCGCAAGCTCGCAAGCGAAGCAGATAAGAATTTTCTCGCGAGAGCCCGCGAGAGCTAACGGGCATATCGGCGGGGGATCCATATTTATTTATTCATTTCCATGCCCTCGAGCTTCCACTCGTTTCCCTCTCTCTCTCTCTCTCTCTCTCTCTTTTTTTTTCTCTCTGCTATAAATTCACTCGAGAGATTCGAATATACACCGGGAAAACCGCCCATTCATTTTGTTCGAAAGAAAGAGGAATTGCGCGAACGAGAGGGAGAACGAAAAGTAAAAAAGCTAGAGGGAGCCACGATGTACGAGTGTTGTTGAGAGCTTTCTCGATCAGGAAAAGAGAGAGAACGAAAAGAAAGGGAAAAAAGTTAAATGAACGGACCAGTTTATGGAAAAATAGAGAAAGAGAGAGAGAGAGAGAGAGAGAGAGAGAGCTTTGATCGAAAGAGCTTTACGGGCTTAAACAGGCTTCCAAGAGTCCTCCTCATGGTCAACCCTAGACATCGACATTTTCCTCTACAAAATCTCTTCTCCCTGACCTCTTTTCTGCTCTCCAAATCTTCGTTACGATATCAAAGTTCGTATTTCGATCATCGATCTGTTACACCAGAAAATATCAAACCCAAACAGTCAGTCAATAATTATCAATTGTTTAATCAATTATAATTGATTGTTTGTTTGGGTTTGTTTGGGTTTATATCGATGCCAATGAGAGAGAGAGCGTATAAATTTATCAATTATAATTGATTATATAATGCATCAACTACAATTGATTATATAATTAATCAATAATAATTGATTGTTTGGGTTAATCAATTATCATTCAATTATAATTGATCGTTATCAACAACTTCAAAATCACCGTCATTATTCGACTATTTTAAATCTACATGCCAATGAGAGAGAGAGAGAGTATAAATTGATCAATTATAATTGATTATATAATGGATCAATTATAATTGATTTTATAATGGATCAATTATAATTCATTATATAATGGATCAACTACAAATGATTATATAATTGATTGTTTGGGTTTGTTTGGTTTACTTAATTATCATTTAATTATAATTGATCATTGTCATCAACATGAAAATCAGTGTAATTGTTCAACTATTTAAAACCCATATCAATGTTTATTATCAATCACTTTTCGACTGGTGCTTCTCGAGTCCTCGGACCCCATTTTGACTCGAAAGTCGTCCGAGTGAAAGTGGCGCTCGTTAAGGGGTTTCGAGAGGGGACTCGTAAAACCGCACGTACTCGGACCACCGTGGTGGGCTAGGTTTCGCGTACAAACGTTTTGCGGTGAAAAGATAGCTAGGAAAAGGTAGGTTGGACCTCGTGTGAGGCTCGTGCCTGCTCCAAGGGAGACAACTCCTCCTGCTCTTCGACTTTACGTATATCCGGTCCACCGGGTGTCAGGTGCCCAACTAAGTGCCGGGTCCGATGAAACCCGTTTGTTCTACTGGCTTTCCGCTTTTCGACTCGTTCGTCCCCTCGATCCTGTAATTATTGCTAAAATACTCTTACGACCCCCTTAAGGAATAATTTATTTTCTTGTCAAAATTTAAATATTATTTTCGTAAATAATCGCGGTAAAATTTATCATTGATTAATAATAATAAAGAATAATAATGATAATAAAAAGAATTGTAATTATAATTAAAAAATATTTATTATGATTTTTTAAATGTAATTTTCATGATAATTTCGAAGCAAATTATTATAAAATTGTATAATTTATTCAAAAATTATTATTACAATTTTATATTTTTACTTTAAAATTACAAATTTAATTTTTGAGTGAATTTAATAACCGTAAATTGTAATAATAAAAATTGTTATTTATCGTTACAACATATTAACCGTTTTATTCTTATAATAAAAAAACAAGAAAAATATATTACATTATTTTATAATACAAATATAATAATATATTTGTATTATAAAATTTAAAAAAAGTGTAATAAATGTAAATGTATAATAATATATTTGTATTGTAAAATAAAAAAATTTTAAAAATGATTGGAGGAAACGTGCGTGTGAAGTGGCCGCAAGGGCGTAGTGGTATCCAAGGATTCCTCGACAAGTGTTCCGGCTGGGTTTTCTGCAGAGACTCGATTTACAATGTAAGCCGCGTTACCCTTCCGGGCGTGGATCGCATTGCGAATTTTGCCCGAGTCGGAGTGTCGCGTGAGTCGAGTGTCTCGAGTACTACGAGTTTCCATTCGAACACAAAGCCACTGCTGCTAGACGTATTACTCCTGCCCTCTTGGCTATTTTTTATTCCTACCGCCGGCCTACACCTCCTCTCAATTCACCTTTCGACTGGCGCCGCTTCCGCGTTTCGGTCACCCTAGCCTTCTACTTTGACACCATTTTTTCTCCCTTTTTTCATTTTTAAAAATTAAAAAAAAAATTTTTTCTCCCATTTTCGATTTAAAACATTTTTTTTCTCTCTTTTTTCATTTTTTTTCTTCCATTTTTAATTAAAAACATTTTTTTCTCCCTTTTTCGATTTTTTTTTGTGCCTTTATCAATAACTGCGATTTTTTTTAAATTTTCAATTTCGTTCAATTTTTTTCCCCTTTTCCGATAACAAAAAAAATAGTTTCCAAAATGGTCCCAACGAAATTCGCCATAAAAAGAATTGATTTTTCGAACACATTTGTGTGTTTTTTTTTGTTTTATTATTTTTTAAAAAGCATTTTTTGAATCCGGAAATAAAATATTGTTTTTCTCTTTAATTTTTTCCGAAACGAAGCTAAAATTTTACGAAAAAAAAAACCAATATTTTCAAAAATTTCTGTTTTCGGTGCAAAGTAGATCGAAAAATGTATTTCAATGAAAAAAAATGGTGAATTTTGTATTACAAAATTTTTCTCTTTTTTTTGGGTTTGTGAAACCCAAAATCGTACGATCGTAAAAAATAGAAAAAAAATCTTCGGATTGGAAAATCATGGAAGATATAAAATTGACACGTGTCCTACGTGAAATTTGTCGTTCACAGAAGACTCTTAAAGATTCTCACACATAACTCGAGCGTGGATTCGCCTCCGGTTGGGAGAAACGCAAATTCGCGTAACACACTCGTTTTGCCCGCGACGTGAGAGAACTCCGGACTCTTAGGCGTCGTTCTACGTACACGGCAACGGGTGCAATTAGGGGCTCATTACTTTCGTGGCCCCCTGCCCCCCCCCCCCCCCCTTAACGCTCCCTCACTCTCTCTCTTTTGGCCTCTTTTCCGTTTCCATATCTTTCTCACTCTCTTTGGCCTCCTCCCGTTCCGCGGTAACGACCCTCGTGAGAAACCTGGCCCGTAATTCACTCTCGAACTATCGCGCTATGTTTATACGCCGCAAACTATTTCTCAATGGTACGTGGCATTTAATTTACGTATTCTCTGTCTCTCTTTCTTTTTCTCTCTCTTTCTCTTGATTTTTTATTTTGAATTCTTCGCTATTCCGAAATGTACTTTATTTTGAATATTGCTTGATTTTGATTTTACGTGATTTTGAATTTTGCCTAATTTTGATTTTACGTGATTTTGCATTTTGCCTAATTTTGATTTTACGTGGTTTTGAATTTTGGCTAATTTTTATTTTACAGGATTTTGAATTTTGGCTATTTTTGATTTTACGTGATTTTGAATTTTGGCTAATTTTGATTTTACGTGATTTTGAATTTTGCCTAATTTTTATTTTACGTGATTCTGAATTTTGCCTACTTTTTATTTTACGTGATTTTGAATTTTGCCTAATTTTTATTTTAGGTGATTTTGAATTTTGGCTAACTTTTATTTTACGTGATTTCGAATTTTGCCTAATTTTTATTTTACGTGATTTCGAATTTTGGCTAATTTTTGTTTTACGTGATTTTCAATTTGGCTAATTTTTATTTTACGTGATTTTGAATTTTGCCTAATTTTTATTTCACGTGATTTTGAATTTTGGCTAATTTTTATTTTACGTGATTTCGAATTTTGTCTAATTTTTATTTTACGTGATTTCGAATTTTGGCTATTTTTTATTTTACGTGATTTTGAATTTTGCCTAATTTTTATTTTACGTGATTTTGAATTTTGGCTAACTTTTATTTTACGTGATTTCGAATTTTGCCTAATTTTTATTTTACGTGATTTTCAATTTGGCTAATTTTTATTTTACGTGATTTTGAATATTGACTGATTTTTATTTCACTTGATTTTGGATACTGCCTCGTTTTGAGTTCTGCTCGATTCGTGGATTTGGCTTGATTTTGAATTCTGCTAAATCTTCATCTTCTCTCGATTCCGAATCCACCTCGATTTTGAATTTTGCTTGATTTCGAAATCTGTTTAATTCTGAATACTGCTTCATTTTTATTTAACAAGATTTTAAATATTGTTTAATTCGTGCCTTACAAAAAAAACTTGAAGTATGATTTTTTCAAAATTTCGAGATAGCATTCCACGTGGATGGGAGAGATGAGCTCGAGGAGGGGAAAAAGTTGGCGGTGAGGTTGAGAGCAGAGCCATTCGATATATCTTATCGGTGAGAATTTGAGTAACGTCCTCGCGCGATTTCTTTATTGAAGGGACGCGGGTCTGCGAGCGAAGAGAAGCGAGGAAGAGACGCATTACTTTTGGTGGTTTTTCGCGTGTATATTTCATGGCAGCGAGCTGTAACACTGGCTCGTTCGTTAACGAGGCAAAAGTCCTGCGACCGCCCGTTATTCACCCTCCAAATGGCGAATGGCTTTACGTAAACGCCACCCCGAAGAGAGAACACCGTGAAAAAGGGCTCAAGACCGATTTCCACCGAATTGCCAAAACGAAAACGACCAAAAACTATCAAAAACGAAATATCTGCAAACGCGATTCTCACCAACCCAAACAAACCCAAACAAATGTTCGTTTCATAAATTACAACATTTTTTAACTTTCGTTAATTTATTTTTTCAATCACGATTTTTCAATTACCAATTATTTGAAATGCAACAATTATTTTCTTAATTTTTAATCGAAAATACAATTTTATAATTAATTATTATTGCAAATATAATAATAATTTTTAAAATTATTATTACATTTTTTAAATAATTAAAACCAAACGTATGTACAATTTGTCTTGTAAAAAAGTAAATTAAAAATAACGTTGTATAATTAATTATCGTTTAAAATGCATCAAATTTATTACTGTAAAATAAAATAGTATAATCATAAATGATTTCAAATACAATAACAATTATTCGAGATTTCGATAAATTATAACCATCAAATATAATAGTACAACTATTATAAAAAAAATATATTCAAAACCCAACAATAACTTTTACATTTCGAGAAAAACTTAATTCAAAAAAGCGATCGTAAAATCACAAATAAAAAAAAAAAAAAAAAAACTTAACAAGCCTGTTCTTAAAATTCCAAAATACCAAAAAAAAATAAAAACCATTTTTAGTCATTTTTCACTTCACCCATAAAACCTAAAAATTACAAAAAATGTTCCTTCGTTAAAATAAATTACAAAAAATTAATTACAAAAAATAAAAACCTAAAAATTACAAAAAAATCGTAAAAAAAGCTACGATCGGGTAACGAAAAAAAGAAACTTTTTAATAGCTCCCGAGCCACATCGGGGGGAAAAAAGGGGAGGAAAAAAAAAGCGAGTGTCATTCGGGTGCGGCGCAGTACGAGATCCCCGAAATTTTCTTGATTAGGACAGCACGCGATCTCGCACTAACGATTTTTTCGCCCACACCAACCTCTCGCGGCCGTCCATATTTTTCTTCCCTCCTTTCTTCCCTCGTCCTTGTTCCTCCTCCGGCTCGTTCGCCCTCGAGTTATGCCCGGGCGTTACAACGAATTTTGCTCGAACCTCGCGCGCGTCCTCTCAATGTTCTTAATTTTCCGGGCCGTTACGCGAACCTCACGCGAAACCCCCCCTCCCCCTTTCCCCCCCTCTCCACTCCCTTTTTTTCGTCCTTTATTATTCCAATGCGGCTTCGAACTTTCGACGTCGCACGTGCTGGCGAACGGAACTTTCTTTTCGCGACCCTTTCTTTTTTTTTTTTTTTTTTTTTTTCTGGCTCG
>JAPYZJ010003817.1:0-16087 GCA_030522765.1 Ophioninae sp. B BG-2022a | reverse complement strand
GAACAAATTTTTACGATTTTTTTTTCGCCGAGAAATTCGATTTTTCGTTCGGATAGAAAAATTATTGGATGCCTAATACTTTTGGCCAAGGCTGTATGTGTACACGCAGACCCATTATACGTGTATACGCTCCGGATATTCTCATGATAAACGTGTGTAACGTGATACAGTAGCAAATGACATGATACATTGCGATTCTCTCTCTCCCTCTTTCACTCTCCCCCTTTCGTCGTCTCATCGCATAGTTGGACGAAAGTTTAAATTATTCCTCGCAACTACGGAACAGTGTTCCACTTTCCTCGTACTTACTTTCCTCGTCACTTTGTAGGCGGGACTGCGAGACGTACGTAAAACTTTTTCGATCGAAATGTACCCAAGCAAATCGACGTCAACAATACCAGTTTGAGAGTACTAGAGATATGGAGTTACAGAGAGACAAAAAAGGGGCTACCTGTGGAAATCTTAAAAATACTTCATCCCTGAAAACCACTCAAATTGGAGAAGAAGATACAACATATGTGTAAAAATCGCAAATTGCAAACTACAGCGATTGGCTAACTTATTATTACAACGATAGAACTGCTAGGAGAACTTTTGAAGAGTAAAGTTTCCTTTTTTTGGAAAGTATGTTTTTTAAAGCGGTTGGTAAACTTGTACAGCTTAATAGTAGTTTAGTCTTTAACGACGTTTTTCTTAATATTTCTTTTGCTTTCGGTAAGTTATTAACTACAGAAAATTCATTTTTACTCGAAAACGTGGGAAAGAAAGTTTCACCATTTTCTAGGTGTACGGAAAGGCAACAAATAAAGCTTGTTTAAGCTTGAGCAATATTACTTATTTGAAAAAAGTCATTGAAAAAAAAGTAGAAACCAATATTATTTATTTCGAAGTTATATCAAGTAATTCGTTGAACTGAGGTTTGTTCAAGGGGATTACGAAGAATTTGTTAAATCGAGGAAGTCGTTATATTGAGGTTCGTTATATTAAGATTGCACTGTATTTATAACTGCTTCAGCTATTAATTATTTTTCAATCGAATTATTTACTATCCTAATGTACCTTGAAATAAATATCCAAAAAAATGTTCAATCTTCTTTATTTTTTTCAAAATGACTTTTTTTAAATGATTCTGATACTGGAGTTTCTCTCAAAATATAAAAGTCCTAAAGAAATCCGAAAATCTTGACAGGATAGATCGTTACTTTGTTAATCATACGCTTATCACGCGCAATATAGGATTGATCCACTAACCCGTTTACCGATTACAGCACTTGTTCATTCGTAATACTTTCGTATGAGTTATCGCGAAGCGTTACTCTGATTTACCGAGAAAAGGCATTATGAAAAAGTGATTCCGGAATGCTCTACATCATAAACGTCGGTGACATACGTACAAAACTTTTTGTAAAATTACCCAATAGTTTCCCACGTATACCCGCGGTAACAATCGAAACTGCGTGGCGTTTCAAGCACTAGAGTGATTCGAGAATCGCTCCTTCACAATTCATGTCTCAAAAACGGTCAAGTGAACATTTTCAATGAACAATTTCAAACTGAAAATTCATCCGTTTTCAGCCTGTTCCGCGCGTTACCGAAACATGAATTTTCAAAATTCGTCTCTTTTAGTCCCAGCTTGAAATTATATCTTTCGAGTACATCCTTGACAATTCGTCAAGCTAACAAATCGATACGAACTCGAAGTCTCTTCAATAAGGCCCCTGCCTCCACCCCTCTGTCTCTCGTTCTCTTCACCCCCCGATTTCACCTTCTCTTTCCCCTGGCATATAGAAACCCGATATTATTGACAACGGAAATGTATCGAGCTCAAGGTAGGAAATTCCTAGCGTCGAGCAACTGTTTCCTCGAAGGAAAAGAAAAAGAATGAAAGAAAAAAAAAAAAGTTTCGCGGGCGGAAACGGGTACGAGGAATGAATGACGAACAATGTTTTCTATTTCGAGACGAGAGGCACGCCGTCGATGTGTATTACGACGGGGCGAACACGCGAGTGCGGCCCTGTCGTCGGGACCGGCCGAGAGGAGCAAAAGAGCGAAAGGGCGGGGTGACGGCGGAGAGGGGTGAGGGGTCGCGAGTGAGGCGGATATACCCTATCGATTACCCGGATTTAAAGGGGAAGCACGCTTTGGACGTGCCGCTGCTCCGAGTGAAACTATTCGACGGTCGTCCGGGGAGCTTCGGTCAATGATCGGATTACTCAACATACCGGTGTGGCGCATGCCTCTAATTCGTTGCGTCAACGTTGAGAGAGTACCCCCGTTCTCCCGACTACACGTGTATCTTGAGAAATCATCGGAAACGCGAAATCAATACAAACGTCGCGTGCGCCTTACCGACAAACGAGAATAACTTTTTCAATTTTCGAAATCCTCGCAGTAATATCGTTATCATTTTTTTTGGGATTTTTGGAAAATAGTCTTTCGATTTTCGGGGATTGTCGGTTTGTAAGAGATTTTTTAGTAAAAAAGATTTTTCAGTGCTCGGTAATGATGTTTGACGAAAGAAACTGGAAATTATGAAAAGATCAGCTTGTGATTTAATTTAGTAGCTAGAGTTTTTTAATTCACTGCAATTTTATTGGAAATGTCGTTTAAAAGGTTTATCAAAAATTTATTTGACTTTTTTTTTATTATTTCGATGATACAAAATCAGCGATACAGACTGCAGCGAGCAGACAAAATTCTTGATGTCAGAGTGTATATTGAAACTGCAATTTTTCGTGAGAAGTCGGGATTCTTTAACGAAATTGTATATTACACGGCTCGAACGTAAAAAATCAATATCGAGTAGTGGAATAGGGTCAGTATAGAAATAAAGTTTGGACAAAAATAGGATTTTGCAACTTCAAATCGAAGAATAAAATTAATCCCACGGATATAATATATGAACGAATTTATAATAAATACGTATTCTATAATTCTCTACAATAAATATATCCGAAATTAACCGTACAATGAAAAAATCGAGGGTACGAGCTGTTTAACCATTTACTTGCAAAAAGAACCAACTCATCAATATTTTGTAGGTTTTATCGTGTCCCTATGACTACAGTTATTATTTTTTAACCCAAGATGTATTCGGATGCGTCCTTGGCCATCAATAAAGCTAAATCAATATTTTTAAATAAGAAATATGATTACGCGACGACGAAAGAAATATGCAACGAACAACGATAAAAATCCTAATTTCGTGAGGTAAAATAATTGAAATTTACGAAGAAAAAGAAAACACGATTTCCTAAATTTGCCAATTTTATACAGCGCGAAAAAAAAAATGGTTTCGTGATTGTGAAATGTGCTAAAAGTACTTCCGTTTTTTTTTTTTTTTTTTCAGTGAACGTAGCAGACGTATTTAATCAGCTGGGCAGTGTACAATAAAATATAAAACCGTCGTTACTCACCACGACGATGGCGTGTGTCATGAGACCCGTGGATGATCTCGATCTCCTAGGAGTCATTCCAACGACCTCGCCCCTCATTATGCTCTCGACCACTGCGCCGGTACGAAAAGAATCATTACACTTGACATTCACCAAGCAGCGAATAAAAGGAACGAAGAGGAAGATGGAGAAGTGGTCATTTTTCGAGGGAAAACACAAGAGGAAGTTTACAATGTACGATAAAAAGCAGCAATCTTACCGCCGTCACCAATCAGCCGCATTTGCACAAGGCCAGGATCTTCGTTGTGATCCTCCAGTACGGTGTCATCAGTCACCGTCAGGTCCTACGAGAAAACCCAAATGGAAATAAATCCCAGCCTTTTGTATCGTCTCAAGAGTCAGATTGAGACAACGGGGGGCTGAATTGTAGCAAATCTTATCACGAGGTGTGATTCAGGACATTCCATAAAACACTATTTTTGAAAACAAACTTTTTTTCTATTTGATACGAAAGAGATAATTAAAATTACGACAATCGCTGCAATAATCAATAATCGTGAAAGTTAGGTTATTCAGACGATATTTTCTCTTTTATCAACAGCAAAAGCAACAACTGCAGCACTTTTCGATGTCACGGAAAATAGGCGTCCGAAAACCCTTAATAACGACGCTATTTTGTGTATCATCGTAACAAAAAAAAATCTTTACAAACTTGAATACTTCAATAAAATTATGTAAAAATTTGAAAATGATTAGATAAGTTTATCCCCTTTAAAAAAATTCTCGAAAAAATACATATTTTTCTAGCTTCTAAAGGGATTTCTCGCCTTGATATTTACAAACCAAAATTTCGTGGAAGAACGTTTTGAGCTGCAGTTATCAATCATTAACCTTGAAGTACCGACGTCTGGTCTGACAGACACTTTAAGAAGATTGAAAAGTCGCTGATTTTTTCATTCAAAGATTTGAGACTGCGATATTAATGTTTATAATTAGTAATAAATATTTGCTTCTATATTTTGTTTTACTTATACAATAACTAGATATATTAACAATACAAAGAAACGTTTTTTAAAGAAAAATATCGAAAAAAAGAAAATTTATTTTTCAGCAGACGTCAGGTACTTATGGACTTAAAATAGCACGCCAATACGTAAAGATAGGTAGAAAACGTGAAAACACTATTTTTTTTCATACCTCTGATATAAAATAAAATGTAAGCAAAAATAGCAAAAATGGCAAAAATTTTTTCTTCAATGAATGGCTATCCAGTGAACCACTTTGCATCCCCCAGCTGATCCAACACTGATCGTCTCTTACACATGGCTGTCAAATTAGGTCGATACTGATTCTACGGTCGTTGGTGTCTACTCACTTTCGTGGCCTCGTTGTAACCGACGATAACAGCGGTGTACCATTGAGTGGTGCCTTCGGCGCGATAAACCTCAACTCTGAAGCCAACGAGGATACTCGGCGTCGTCAGAAGTATTCTTTGGCCATCCTGCATCTCGGCCCATCGTCGGACAGCACTAGCCCACGCAACCGAACCTTTCGTCAATTCCCAGTCCTGTCGACGAAAAATATTTCCGTGGTCAATTCGATTTTCTGGCAAGTCCCATCGATAACTCGATAAAAGAGGAAAAACAGAGGTGAATTGAGATATTTAAATATTTTCCAAAATTCGACATCGAAACATTCCTAACCCTCGAATTTATCATTGATATGTCCCAGAAGCTTCAATTGTCATTAAAAATCGTCGAAAACGTAAATAAATGTACTAGCAAGCTTTAATTTAAATCTCCTTTAAAGTCTTGACCACTCCATTTGATGTACTTTTTTACCACTTAAAATGACAAAACAAAACAAGTTTGTTTGGGTTTAATTGCGTTCTTCCATCTCTTAACCTTCGTTTCTTTTCCTCAATTTTTTGATATTTTCTTCCTCGTGAATTTCCGATCGTTTTCCGAACATTTCTTTTCACTAAAATCATTCGACTGCTCTCTGAATCTTGAGAATCAGACCTTGAAATATTCCACAACAGAAATGATTCCATTTCGTGAAATGATTATTCCATCGATGAAAATAAATATGTGTCGTATAGTTTTCGTGCCCTACAAAATCCATGTCACTTGAACGCTGCAGAGCACTTCTTAAACGAGCAGAGTTTCATTGGGGACATTCAAGAGTCACGGAAGAAGCGGACAAAACGCGTTGGCGCCTCCAACGTTGGTGCGCTGATCAGCTTGGATTCTGGCGAATCTCCAGGGTACGTGGGACGGGATTGAAGAGAGTGGGGAACTGGGCGACGAAGAGTCGGAGACCCGATCTTTGTGTACCAAGCCGACTGCCGCCGTTCCGCGAAGTGTCGTCGCCCAGAACTGCAGCTGTGCGCCAGTAAAATGTGAAGAGAGAAATTCGAATCTATCGTGGTCGCGCTGATGGGGAACGAAACGCTGAAACGTCGGAATCGGAATGACGCAAACCGCTGAGACGACTCGAGAAGGCATCAAATTTTCAAGATCTACGCTAAAAAGATGAGCCGAGAGCTGACTCGTTCTCTGATGAATGATAAAATCGTACATTCTCAGTTGTAAGTAAAACGTACAAAATCGAACGATAAAAAACAACGAAAATTAGCATTCTCGATCGGTACGAAAAGGAAAATAGTCGAGGTTCGTTCTAGCTGTGAAATTGTTCGCGAATAAAATCGTGCTGCGAAATGAGTTCGACACGATTCAGCCATCAAAGCCATTCAGCCAAGGACTTTTTTTTATTCCCTCCACAATTTGTTTTTAAGCCTGGACCAGTTGGCTCCAGATCCGTATCGGTATGAAAGTTCTGCTTTTTAATTCGACGTTGATTTTCGCTTTACGAGGTTAGGCTGACTGAACGAATTGACAAAAATGAGACACTTGAAGCAAATCGAATTGGAGAAGAATTTTGAACGATGTAGAAATTGCAGATTTAAATGTGAACGTGTGATTGAAACGATGGGACTGCTGGTCAGACTTTAATTGCATTTTCCTTTAAACTCTATTTTTGAAAAAGGTATTCAAGATTTGTTGACTTTTATACTGATTTATTTAAAATTTGGTACACTTATTCAGTGTACTAGCATTCTTCTTTGGATCGATGATTTTATTCATACCCTTTTTTTTACATTATTTGTTCATCATAAATAAAAAAATGTTTTCTCTATTGTCAATAATCACGATACCAAAGGTCCTCAAAAAACCAAAAATTATCATTGAAGAACCGTAGAAAAAAAAATCAATAAAATGTCAACCTATACTATTAATTCTGAATAAAAATCTCGTTTTTTCTTTCAGATTGACAGCAGGCGGAAATCAAGTAGGTAAGTTTGAAGGTCATTCACGAGATTCTTTACACCGTATTTTCGATTAATTACGAATCTTTTTTATCAAGTTAGATCAACAAAATTTCTAACGTTCATCTCGTATTTATCTTATTATCAGATTTTACTTATTCCTAAAAAAAAATGCATTTTTTCAAAGAACCCTGATTTTCGAGCCGTCACAGTAGCCTAACCCCTTAATTGGCCCCATGAAAAGTTGGCGTTGGTAGCGCAGCGCGGTCTACGTCGGACGAGAAAATCGGCGACCTAGAAATTGCGCGGGCGCGAGGCGTGTGTGCACAACGAGTGAATTTTACGAGCAGATGCTTCGCGAAGGAATGCCAGTGGGTGATTTTCTCTCCGATGCACGCTGCGCCATGGCAGTTTGTTCCGGGCAACGCGAATAGGTCTCGTTCTCTTTGGGAAAACTTGGGCGAGATCCACGCTAGACGAAACGCGAGTTGGCCCGACTTCTCGGGCGCATTGGCTGACAAGGTTCGTGTCTCGTTCTTTCTCTCTCAGTCTCCCTTTTCTCCGTCCTTCTTCGTACGAAGTTTTAACGGCGAAAGTTCCGGCAGTTTAATTACTCGGAAACAATTCGCGGGACGAATAGGGGAAGAAGAGAGAGAGAGAGAGAAAACTGAAGTTTGAACACGCGAGGTAACCTCGCCGTCTGAACTAAAGGGAAAAAAGTAGCCTTCCCTTTCCTATCGATACAACTACGCTGTAAAAAAGAATCCAGACACCCAAATATTCACGAACCCTCGAAAGTTTCCACCTTGAACTCTTACGAAATGCACTCTGATGAATCATCGATGAAGAATCCTGGCGAATCGATTGAGTAATACCGCAAATTTTTTCACGATTTCATTCGAAACCTAAACAAGTTCTGAAGGTATCTTTATTGGTGCCCTCGTAATTACCGAGGTAAAAACTTCGGCAACAAAAAAGAACACCCTCGCGAATACCAATGGCATTAGCCAATACAGCTCGAACCAATAACTCAATTCGATGGCATATACCGACGACAATATTTCGCCAATCGAACGTGAGAAAAAACATTGAAGTAATCTCATTCTCCTATAATGTCGATACGATAGAGTAGCTTATTTTCAATGATGTTATCTTTCCAAAATGACGCAAAAGTTTCCAATATTGGAAGGCAAAGATTCTATTTTTTTCGCATTATTTCTTTCCTTATATATTATTTCTTTATTATATATTTATTTATTTATTATATATTATTCCTTTTCTTATATATTATTTCTTTACTATATATTTATTTATTTATTATATATTATTCCTTTTCTTATATATTATTTTTTTTCATATTATTTCAAATTTCTTCGTTATTACCAAAAATCGATTTTTACAGATTCGTCGTTCACAGCCGAATGAAAATCGTTAAAAAATGTTTCCGTGAATTCCCTCGCACAAATCCTCGAAATGACATTTGGAAAATAAACAAAAAAAAAAGAACATTATTTTCGTAGCATTTCAAGGATGCAAATTTCAACGTCAGTTTTTGGTAAAGTATTCAACATGTATTACCGCTTTTGGTAGACGTGTAAAGTGAAAAGCAGCGCCGTCGTTATTATCGATTGAGCTCCATTAGGGAAAATATTAACCAAGAGAACGGTGAACACGCGCATGTATGTGTGCGCATACACAAAAGCTCACGTTCAACGATAGAGGCGAATGAATGAATGTGTGTATAAAGTGTACTCACCGCAAAGGGTTTCAGGGTGGAGTAGTCGAGGAACTCGAGTTTGCGATCCTGCATGAACTCGACAGGCATGGCGTCCTCGTGAAGCTCCGCGCGCGCGACCAATGGATAAAACGACTGAAAGAAGAGAGGCAGAAAGAGAGAAAGAGAAACAGAAAATTAATTCGGTTTGGACACGAGTATGGGGTAGTTTTAGAGTTCGTAACGTTACATGGCTTGTGCGTGCATTTCAAGGTTAACACTGAAGATAAGGGACTCGACAAAAGGTCTTAACTGGAATTCAAACAGTTGGACTTTGACGTTTGTATCGTTGGAAGGCTACAAAAATTCTTGTCACTTTTCAGATCTATTTTACTAACAACGATACTATAAAAAAATGACATTCGAGTTGGCAAAGTTCGAACGCAACGATTTTTGTAATTTACATTTCTTGATTTCGATTGAAGTATATTTTATTTGAATAGCTTGAACAATACTAAATTCTCAAAAATGTTTCCATGATTTTGTAGAACGAGACCGACATAGGAAATTTATGCAATTTAAAAAAAAATCATTTTCATTGCTTTGCCTAATGAAAACTACAGCACCCTGTCAAAACAGAGATCGTTAATAAAAATTCGTGAAACCAATCGTGCGATGTTTCACATTAAAAAGAAAACAGTTTTCGGTTTTGTCCAACGACGCAAACTTCAACGTCAAAACGAAAATATCTGTTAATACCCCAAAAATGTTCGACCATCGAAACATAAACGAGCAGTTTGCGGGGCAAGGTACTTTTCAAAATACTCCAGCGATGCAAACTAGCTACTAATGAGCTGCCCTCATAAAAACTAATCTTTCAATGAATCATCGTATGCACGGTGATTCGGAAGAAAAATCAAATCGTCATAAAATAAATGAAATTTGCTTTGGGCGTTTGGCAGTTAAAAAAAAAACAAGGTCATATCCGTGTTTACAGATGAAATTGGAGGTCAGCTTTGATGGTTCCTTTTAATTTGAAACATGGATAGGTAACGGGCGCGCATGTTGAATTTTCCCGATCCTCTTATCACGGAGAGTATCCTCGACGTGTAGTTTCGCGTATGTGGACGTATGGAGTTGCTATGCCAGTGATTGGGGTCTAGCTGGCTGTAGACGAGCTAATCTATACAACGTATCGGTAGATGTGAACGTATACATACGGGTACGCACCGATACGTGTATACGTATACGCGTGTACTATTTCGCATTCAAACCGCGGCGTTTCCTGTTACGGCTTACGGGCCCGCATCGCGTTTGATGCCTCGTAGATCGTAACGATCGTGCACGCTATAGCGAGACCGCTGGTAATTAATCGTGGTATGTTGGCCGGGCGACCGTAAGATAACCGGTTATCTCAGGCACGAAGCGAAAGAAGGTACGAAAAATAAGAGAAAAAGAAAAAAAAAAACGAGGCAAGCGCAAAAAAAAAAAAAAGAAAACGTTTGCCCTGCCTCGTTGCAGAACCGCATCTCCAGGAGAGCCGCGATCGATCTCACGTATTTTTTCTCGTCTTTTTTCGATTCGGTTTCTTCTCTGCTTATTGGCATTTTTTTTTTTTTTCGTGGCGAAAAAAATACGTTGAACAAGTAAAAATAAATAGGACGATTGGGCTGAAAAGTTCTCGGCCGATGCAAAGCTCGATTCGTACTTTTTTACACGTAATCCAAGCCGAGAACTTTTCAGCCTCGCTGGATCCTACCAAAATCGAGTCAAACGAGCCGATTAATAATTTATCGAAAATTTATTGATTCGATAGCGAAAATAGAAGAAACCGATCGACACGGTAGCGGCAATGTCATATCAGATTACTATCAAGCCTTTCCGCAACGATTCGTTCTATACGCAACAGCGAAACGAAAAAATCGTACGCTCGCCACGAGCCGCGCAGTTAACCCACATTATATTCTCTCACACGCAATCGCACGAAGATGGAACCGAAGAGAACATCGGGTTGTGTGTGTTCGTCGCGAAGCGGCAAATAGCGTACTGTTGGCACGTACAACTGTCGTGACTCCACGAAACTGGAATAACGGTACTGGAGAATCGTGCAGAAATCACGGACACACGTGTACACCCAGCTGAACGACCTACGATGAGAAACGCTTCGAGCTCTACCGGGACTGTCTCATTTCAGAGGTTAAGCTACCGTGAAAATTTCAAAAAATCGTTCGTCGTTTCAAACATCGAGAATTCAAAAAGAACGTCCAACGTATGACGAAGGGATTGCAGATTTAGGGTACTTGTGATCAAAACGAATTTACTTTTAATTTTGTACACTTATTCGGTGTATTAGCAATTTATACTTCGATGACGTTTTTTTTTTCAAAATTTATGTTGTTTTTTATTAATGACATTTTTATTCGAAAGGTCGCAAAGAATGAATTGTTTTAGATTATTAAAATGACATTTTTTTCGGAAAATCGAAAAGTTTAATTGTTTATATTTTTAATTATTGCAACCCGAACAAAATAATGTCGAACGAATCGTAGCGAATATTAAGTATTTTAAGGGGGAAAAACTGTTATTATAAAAGTTTCAATTTTTAACAGTTTTTTAATGCAATTTGATAAAGTTTTTTTATTGATGTACATACAAATAACCGTCTGAACGTTTTCTGGATCATCTCACTTATTTCGTCAGATTGATTTGTTTGAAATACCCACCGACTTTGGGGTCGTCACCCTAGCCTGACCCTTTAACACAGAATAATCCATGAAAATGTACGCGTACGTGAGTTATTCTATTTCGAGTAACACGAGCAATCACAACGTACTTGTATCGAGTCTGATGGATGGGCGACCACAGCCACATCGAAAAAGATATAAAAAGGCGATGACCTTCAAGTTTGTACAGTTCGAATGTCACGACATTTTTCCTCGCCATTTTTATGTATTTACTTTCATCATTATCAAAAACCTCTTTTTGCAAATAAAGATTTTATCTTCTATACAATTTCCAACGAGGAAAAAATGCAGGAATGTCGAGTGATTTTCACGAGTTAAATCGACCAAAAAAAACGGTAAATTATTTCCATTGCAATCCATCGAGGCGAACATCAACGTAATCAAATCTGCAAGCGAATACGGTTGGAGCACGGGAAACAATAACGTCCTTCCATTACTTTCGGAGACAACGACAGCTCAATTCTTCGTGCTCTTATCGAAGTTATCGATTTCCCTTGAATAATAGTCTCAATTCAATGAAACGTAGATGCGACCGCGGGCTGATTAAATTGCCGTTAAATACCGTATGCGCACGCGCACACACACATACACGTTTAAACACGAGCGTACATTTATAGAAACGAATATATACGTATATCGGAGAAAACGCGAGATAGATGGGAACAGCCGATAATTAAATATAAATTCGAGTAGCAGTCAGTGAATACACGTGTCTGTGTGTGCGCGCGCATGTGTTAAAGCGAAACTCAAATTACCGCATTTTACCTACAGACTTTACTCGACAATTTATCCTCGGGCTTGTTTCGCCCACTGTGATTCTCCATTCGTCTATTACCGGATTATGTATTTTCTTCGAACAAGCCAAGCCAAACAATCGTTTTCTTACTCGCCGGTAAAAAAAATGTTTACGTTTGCGCGAGCCACCTTCAACGCTCGAAGGGCAAAAAATGACCCTCCTCGTGTTCCAAACCGAAACGTTGCGAGAGGCGAATAGACGAAGAGGAAAAAAAAACATCGTTGTTTTTTTTTTCATCGATTCTTTACTTTTTTTTTATACTCGTTTTTTCGCGCGGTTATCTCCGTTTGCGAGTTTTTTTTTATAGGCGGTTTGCCTGATCTTCCCGGAGATAGGGACTTTCCACTTTATTACGGGAGCGCGTCGATCGAGATAAATTTGTAAAAGCGTGTATAACCGAGCGCGTTCGTTTTTCTTCAATATCCGTGCACGAACTCTCGCGGAACAGGGACGTGTGTGGTTGGAAAACGTTTTTTAAAATTTTTTTTATTTTTTATTATTTAGGTGACAGGTTTTCTCGTATCCTATACTTTTCTTTTTTGAGCTTTTGCTTTTTTTATTTTAACCTGTGACTGACGAGCGATGAAAAAACATCCTGGCACGAAAATTGGAATCAGTATTTTCGATTGGATGGTCTTCATTAATTAATGCGATTTTAAGAATATTTCATTGAATACGAAACGCTACTGTCATTGCAATTTTTTAATAACAAACTCAGTTCTTTTGAAACCCTTTTTTTTTGGTCTTTTTCAATATTATCGAAAATCGTGTTATGCTGACTTATTAGAGATTGATAAATAAATAATCTCGAAAATATTTACAGATGTAAATATGTATTTACAGGTAAAGATGTATTTACAAGATGTGAATCTTCTCGTGTAAATGATACATGAGAAGTCAATTAATAAAAAGTTAAATTACAAGAAAAATGCCATACATCGATCAAAGGGCATAGAGGACGCTCTTTCCCTTAACCCTTCATAGATAACCTACGTCGAAACGACGTAATCGATTTTGAAAAATCGCAAAGTTTTGTAAAGTAAGAATTACCTTGTTTTGTTCTTTGATTTTTTTTTTCTAATAAAAGTATGAATAAACTCTACTGTTTTTCATTTACTCACTAAGACATACTATCACATTCATAAACCTAACATACACAAAATCCAAAATATGCTCACTCAAACATCCGCACGTCGAATCGACGTTATCTTTAGTGTGCAGTGAAATATGGTTATCTATCTAGGATCAAAAAATCATAACTCTACTTTTTCATGTCGCGAACTAAAACTTCGAGATGATGAGAGACTTGAAAAGAAAAGACAGTGCAACGGCTTAATTTCGAGCCATGGTGGATGGACAGGTCGATTTTACTCAGTGTGACTACGGAGGGTTAAAAAATTAATTGAAAAAAAAAAAACATTTTGCCAATATAAATTTTCCGCCCAGCACGATAGCTTCTTAATCGAAGGACGAAGGACTACAAAGGCTCGAAGAATAATAACGGTTGAATAATAACGTGGATACGCAATTATGATTTATCTTCTATCCCACATCCTCTCTCCGATGTACGAGCTACCTCGTTTGAAAAGCGTGAAGAAAAAGAACGAAAAAAAAAATGTCTACACGTTAATAATCAGTAAGTATACAGGGAATGTTTACTCACAATAGCGGGCCAAGCAACAGTGTTGGCAGTCGCAGCAGCGCCTCTGAGCAATTTCCCGTTGAGCCTGTGGTGATGATGATGATGATGATTGTTGTTAGCGTGATTATATTGGTCGATGCCCATGAGACTGTTGTGACGCGGGTCGACTCTCTCGGCCCAGCAGAGGCCCTTCTCCACGAGGAAAAACGAGAAAACAGCATCCCTGTGAGGCGACAACCACTCTCGCCTCTGCCACTCTACGTCGTCGTATTCGACGAGAACCTGCGACGACAAAAATTGCAGCGAACGATGTAATTACAAAAATCACTCGCCACGCAAAAAAAAACAAATTGAGAAGAGAAACTGGTTTTAAAAAAACGATTTAAAAACACGGTTGACAAGTAAAGTTGTATTAAAAAAAAAAAGATAAATCAGGTTTAAAAAGGCGAACTCGTTGAAGGAACACCGATCATTATCTGTCCATGTTCGTTGAGGCGTATTGGAACGTTGTGTCAAGTTGGCATCTCAAGTGTCAGCATTTTACAGTTTCTGACGATTTTGACACTTATGATGCTGACATTAGAGTTCTTTAAATCATCGGACATACTTCTACAGTTCTTGATAGCTTATATTAATATCTCTAACGATTCGAGTATCGTAAACGGCAGAATCAAAGTGTGATATGTCGTCGACCGGAAGTGAGCATCCAGATATAAAAATTACGATTTTTCTTGTCACGAAACATTCCACGAAACGAATGATACTACGAGGCTGATTATTATAATAAAAAAATCTATGCAGTGGTGTAGTATTGGCGGGAGTTCTAGGATTTTGGCGGAGGTCTTGTATAATGTTTGGGTTTCCGGAACACGAGCTTGCGAAGTGTTCTGGCTACCAGCCCTCTCCTAATTCAATAAAGCGATGCTGCAACACTGCTGCGAGTTTCGAGGGTTACGCATGTTCTATATAATATTTGAAAACGTATTACACGGGATCGTCAACAGTTGTGGCCTTCCCTCGAATGTGGGTAGAGAATTATTGTGAACAGAGAATCTGGATACACAAGAGATGAAATATAATAGAGAATGTCGATGATATCTAAAAACGTCCTCTGCAATCTCACAAAGAGTTTTCACCTCAACAACCACCGGGTTTTGTCGCATCTCGTTCTTTTTTTTCTATTGTAACTAGGTAAGGATAACGTGAAGAAAAAAACCTTCAAAATTGTATTTTGTATTAAAACTCTTGATTCCTTTTTCCCGAAGAAAATAATGATTTTTGGTTCATAAATGAAAATCAATAAACGTCAATAAAACTTATGTAAGGAAAATCGAAAATCGTGGGTGTTCGACAAAAGACAAAGACAAAAAAGTGATTTCAATGAAAAAAAATCCCTCAAAATTGTATTTTGTATAAAAACTCTTGATTCCTTTTTCCCGAAGAAAATAATAATTTTTGCTTAATAAAAAAAATCGATAAGCGTTAATAAAACTTATGTAAGGAAAATCGAAAATCGTGGGTGTTCGACACTCAGCTGCGATAAGAAAAGACAAAAAAGTGATTTCAATGGAACAATAGCTTCGTAAAATATATACAAAATTGTTTGTTTACCGGAGCGTGTAATACGTGTCCTCGCGTAATACAAATACATGTACAAAGTATCGAATATATACACACAGAGTTAAGCGAGAAAATTAAATTCCAATAGGGCGAAACCTCGGCCACGACCTAGCCCGAAATAATATAATCATATTTGACTATTTCCGTCTCTCTCCGTCGGTCTTTTCCCCTTTGAATTTATAGGAACGCGAGTATATATATATATATATATACGGAGAAAGAGCCCGAGCTCATAAATAATTCATTTTGCGTTTGGCGATTCACACGCGGGTGCGTGCCAAGTCACGCGAGGTTCTCGTTCTCGGTTCCTCTCGTATTATGCTGACCGTTGTCGCTTCCGCCAATACACACCGACACACACGCCAATCTCCACATCAGCACGCATCCGCGTCTGTGATTCGTCACTTTTCTATTCGTATCTCTCTCGCTCTTTGGCTCTTCGCAGACTCGCTCCGTTTACCAACGCTCTGTTTTTATTTCGTCTCAAATGTTCGATTTAAGGGTATGACGAACATCGATATAACCTCACAAATTTTCAAAATCCGTTTTCTCGGCATCGATTAAGTTTAGGACGAAAAATCAAGCATGAATATTTGTAGAAATCATAGAGAAAGAAATAGATGCTTGAATTTTTCGATAAAAATGTTTTGTCCTTGAGAAATTGTGATTTAAAAATTTCGGCTATCTCTCTCGCACTCGTGTGTCACGTGGTACGTCTTCGACATGTCCTTAATTCGTAACGTGCGTCCAGGGTAACCTGGTCTAGGAGTACGCATCCGATAAGAGTACGCATCACCAAAAGCTGTGAAGTTTTTGACGATGCACGGCTAACTTCAGTCGTATTTTGA
>JAPYZJ010003816.1:0-18410 GCA_030522765.1 Ophioninae sp. B BG-2022a | reverse complement strand
CTGAACTTCGGTAGAACATTTGGTGGCTTAATTTATTGCATTTTAACTCTACTATGACGTCCTGCAAGGAATACGTCGAGTTACCAGTAACCCTGTATACATATATATATTCTTATGTATATGTCACGAGAATGTATGTGAGTTGTATCCGATTCGTGAATCGTACTTTTATCGTCTCGACGTTTTCTTTTGTATTTTCGTACAACCGAATCGATGCAGTCTCCACGTTTTTTCACATACTTTGATAGTCGCCGGCAGTTGCCTTTGAGGGCATAATTGTTTCGGAAAGTAAAGCGAAGAGTAGATCGACGAGCTGTTCGTTTACGAATAAGTGAGTGCGATCTAGTTTGAATATATGAAAAAAAAATTCAAAGAAATATAACCAGGGTTTCCGAGCGAACACGATGCCTGGTTTGAAAAACAAAATAGTATTGCAATGAGAAATTAAAAAATAAAACATTTCTGAATTTATTTTTTAATTTATGTACTGAGTTGTGTGCGACGCCCTTTTTACCTCATTGTACCAAGTACTGTAAATTCAAAGTATCAATGCAGGCTTGTTTGAAACGAATAAATTTATAAGGCTCGACGATTATTTCTCTGCTCGAGTGAGCAGTTTCGAAATTTACAGAGTTTGAAATACAAAAGTCGTCAAAAATAGTCACATTACGAATTCCGAAAAGAAAATTAGGCAGCTGATAAATCACCCTTATATTTGATAGTCCCTCAGAAATCACGATTATTGAAGTCTCCAAAGACTAAAATCGAACGTTCCCTTCAATTACAATTTGATACGACGTACTATGTGCAGTTTGTTCTAAAACCTGTTTGAAATATAAATTTAAATGACAGAAGTTTACTTTTATTTTTTAACGACCTTAAAGATCGATTATTTGAAGAAAATCCATGAATAATAACAAAACAGTTTCAAAAAATGTAAAATTTTTTTTTTTCACGCGGAACATGGCCAATACGCGCATAGGGTTCTTCCAGTTTGTGATATTCTTAGCAATAAAAATGAAATCAACTATGTACGATTTTGAGGTAAAAAAAAACCAAGTACACAGTTTTTGTAGTGTACATGAAAAAAATTCTTGTCTAAACACATTTTTTCGTCGTTTGTTCTGTCAATTTAAACAATGTCGCAACACTTTACCTATTGCAGAACTACGAAACACCAATGAGGAAAAGGACAAGGCAGGATAAAAAGCGGCTCGGTTACGCATATAGATTTATATTTATTAGACTGTATATATACATATGTGCCGTGTACAGGATATAAACTATATACAATAAATAAATCTTAATTTACGGTTGAAAATGTATTGATAAACAAATTTATTCGTTTCTTCCGTTTTTCGACGTATTTCTATCGTAATCTAAATATATCCAGACTACATACTTGACGAATTCAAATACACCAGATTTAAAAATTTTAACCGAAAATTGTTTATAATTTTGGATTGAAATTGAAATACTTGTGCCACGGGAAAGGATTTAGAGTACCAGAATCGAACTTTGGCTCGTTCACTGGCTGCCACTTTTTATCAAAATCTGCCAATTGATCTGATAAAAAAAGACATTTCGATTATTCATTATATCGCAATAGTGTTTCTAAGTATGAGGCATTTCAGAAAATACACAATTTATCGATTCTTACTCTCGTCCATGTTGATCAAATCTTCAGTTTTCGTTTCCACACCGTTCTTATCTCTTCTCGTTTTAATCGTGTGAGTTTTATCACCAAATTGCCGAGTCACGATTGTTTCCGTGTTACCATCACTGTCAGTAACGGTTTGTTTCTGTTCTATCGATCCGTCGGGTAATCGTATCATCCGACTGGTCACCGAACGTCCAAAAGTATTGATCGAAAATTTACGATGCGGTTGGGCAGGTTGGACAGGTTCCAAAGAGTTCGTGTCTTTCCAGACTTTGGTAAGATCCGCTGCACTCAGACTGAAAAATTATTTGAATTCAAGAAGCAAATGTGATTATTAACCCGTTATCCCGACTCATATTTTCAGCACCTTCCATCCGGACTCATGGGTCGTTTTCGTCTTTGCGTTATTCCTATCAGTAAAAACGCTATAAAAAATCGGAAAAAATTCATGGAGCTTCTTTCAACCTTTAACTTGAAGCCCCAATAGAAATATTTCGAAAAAACAAAAATTGTTATACTTTTGTTATTGAAAATCTGGAGGTACCTCACGAAAAATTACAGAACTTTGAAATTTCGCTCGGGTCGAAAACGACCCGTGAGTCGGGATAAAGGTTAATTTTTTAGGGACAACGACGAAGTAAAGCGACGCCTCGTACCGGCCATCCAAATCCATATCCATTTTAGGCGCTGAATCGGATAATGGCTTTTCGTATCCGGGTTTCAAAAAATTGTCTCTCAAATTTCCGGCGGGAGGTGACGGTAAAGCGGGACTGGAGCCATTTTCTAAAAATACAAATCCGCTAGAAATATTTGCGGCGTGATAACGGAATACGGTTTTGAATTGCGAAAATACCGTCAAAGTGTTCAATGGCATTGCCGAATCCCTGACCGAACCCGTGAAAGAAATTCTTCAACACGTTATCCATTTGAGCCTCGAAGTAACGTGTCATTTCGTAAGGATCGGTGAAAATGTTGAAATGCATTCCAGTTTGTGGACGCCTGGAACGGATTGAACGCGAATGAATATCATATTTGAGGTATAAATAGAAGATTTGCTTACCGGAAATCCCCAGCTTCGTCATCATCGTCATCATCCGTCTGCCAAATCGGATTTCGAAATCTGTCACCGTATTGGCGATGATCATGGAAGCTGAAAAGTAATTCTTGTATAATTGAGCGGCGCGATACAAAAACGGAAATGAATACGATTTAGAACGTTTTTCGATATCAGCATCAAATCTTGAAATAAATCGTTAGTCATCTAAACGTCGAATAATCTATTTCTAAATAGCTAAATCTATTTCTATTAGCTAAATATTTAGTCAGTTCGATTGTAAAATTGTAAATGTACGATTGGAACATTCTCGAACATTTGGGAAAAACCACACGCACGAGGTTTTTTCCCCTTTGAAATGAATGTGTACTAATGATCTCAACTCACTCTTCATTAGGTGGCTGATTACGAAAGCGGAACAGTTTTTGAAAAAAATTGTCAAAAATTGACATTTTGCGTGTGAACTTTGTCAATGCTGTCTCAAGGAAACGTCAAACGACGCAACTGCTAATTATGTCACAAACATGTGAAACCGTGAATCTGACGAAACTGCGACTTTCTAATGTCCTACTTCGCCACTCGTGGAGCTAGTTATGTTATGAGAGCTTTGTTAGACAGACGCAATAGCTCTATGAACTTAGCCGCTGAGTTGCCGAAAATCGTGCTCTAACGTATACCAATCGATTGTAAGTCGTTTGTTAGTGTTTGTTAGACCTAATTTATTTAATAAAACGAAAAACAAATTTCATGTCCAAGTTAGCCGCAAGAAAGGTTTCTTTACGATTTCGGACATTTTTTCGATACAGATCGATTGTTAGTCGTTTGTTAGTGATTGTTAGTTGATTTTTATCGTTTGTTACAGCCTAATTTTTATTTAATCGTTAAACAACTTTTCTCTTTAAAGAATATTCTTTAAAAAATATTCTCTCAGAATAACTAGCGCCGCTCGCGGGTGAAAGATGGAATCAAAAAGTGCGGACTAAGCGCGATTTGCATGAGAGTGCGGCGTAACACCGCTCCGTTTGAAACTCTAGAAATGTCGCTACTGGCTAATTCCCACGGAAATGTTATCAAATAAGGAAAATTGAGAAAATATATGAAATTCCCAAGTCTCTCAGGACGGTACTTACAAAAGTGAAAAAATACTATTTTCGCGCGAGGCAAATGCGCGAAGATTTCGCGAGTGCCGTCAAGAAGATACTTCAATGACGCCACACGGGTTTCACGAACATCGTGTGTTCACCACTCAAATTGTGTTACGTGTCATTCGCTCGATCAGCTGGGACACGAGTAAAATACTTTGCGAATCAGTGATAAATATGGATTAACGAGTATTAAAAAGTAAATCAAGCGTTACGGTTTAACATGCCAGAAGGCAATCAATGAAAGCATATACCAAATATTGTTAAAGAAGTACGCGAAGAGAACGTCCGAACATCGATAGTCGACGTTATTATGGGAATATTTATATCTTAATAAAGCAAAACGTAGACACTGTTAAAAATGTGGAAAATGAGATTTATATCGTGTGTTACATTGTTAAATGTACTAATATTGGTGGAAAGTAGTGAGTTTGCTGGCCTCTCCGATGTTTTCAAGATAAATTGGCCTGGCAAGAGTATCACAGAATTTCCGGTAGGTTCACGCATCATCGAAAGTATTAGAAATCATGAATTGAATGCTCTCTGTTAGTTGTAAAGTTTTATACAAACTTTAAACAATTATCGTGTTAAAAAAGTTTAGTCAATAACGAACAAATTTATTGGTTATTTATTAGTTCTTCAACAGCTACTGTTTCAACCTATTAATTAATGTATAACCTCAAATGTCTTGGTTAAATTCTATGCAAAACACTGCAATTATACAAAGGCATTTTCACTCGCATTTATAGACTTGTGATAAGAGCCTATCTAAAGATATTTTTATTAACATATTAACTTTTGTTTCATTTATTGGAATCTACGTAGATATTCATGATGAAAAATAGTGAATCTTGAAATTGAATATTTTTGCACTTTTAAGGGCATGACGAACGTCGACATAACCTCACAAATTTTCGAAATCCGTTTTCTGGGCGTCGATTAAGTTTACGCCGAAAAATCGAGTTTTGTAGAATTCATAGAGAAAATAAGTGTTTCATTGAATCTTTTTGCATTTTTTAGGACATGACGAACGTCGACATAACCTCACAAATTTTCGAAATCCGTTTTCTCGGCGTCGATTAAGTTTACGGCGAAAAATCGAGCATCAGCCTTTGTAGAATTCATAGAGACAGAAATAGACGCTTGAATTTTACGATAAAAATGTTTCGTTCTTGAGAAATTGCGATTTTTTAATTTCGACTATCTCTCTCGCACTTGTGCGTCCCGTGCGAATTTTATCAGATTTTTTCATCCCGAATTATGCATTTTAACTTATCTCGGGTCTTCAGCGATCCACAATAACCAAGCAAGGTGCTGAAAAAAGCAATAATAGGCTGATCTTGGATTGAGGTTAGGAGTAAGCGTTAAGTAACCGCCTTTACCATCTGGTTTGCTATTTCAGGATTCTTTGACAAATATAGAGATTTATCCCATCACCACCCCTGATAACGAGCACTACCAATGCCTAATACCAGATGGCACCCAAGGCGAGCAAGAATACACGGAACAATTCCGTGGTATCGACGGAATGGAATTTCTAGAGCCTCTGTTTGAACAAAACACTTGCTCTTTCAGAGTAAGGCATACATTATTGTTCTACAACTGTTATTTCTAGCTGAGTAAATATAAATCCAGGCTCACTTTGAAGTTGATCAAAACTAAAGTATCTCCCAGTATCGATACAATAATGACAAGAATTCGAAAAAAATATACAAAATTTGAAATATAAATAAAATCTTTCAAACAAAACATCTTTTATTTTTCGGAGTTTTTGAATAAAAATACCTAAGTATGGAAAGTTACCCAATGCACATTTTGCATTGTGTAGATATTTTACGATACGATCCAAAAATCTTTAGTTGTTCCCTCTAAAATATACTCAACAATAAATGCAAAACTCAAATGCGCCAAATTTAAAAATATCACTTTGTACGATAAAGTGCTGTTTCTGAAACGGGTTGAAAATTTTGATTTTTCGACCCGCAACAAAATAGAATCATGCTTTAATACATCACCACAAATTTCTGTTTAATTAATATCCAATCAGATTTAAACATTGCGATTATAAACGAAAATTACGAAAAATTAAATCGGTTCAAGGCATCACCTCGCGATTCGATTAGAAAAATATATTTATCCGATATGCCAGGTGGAAACTTACTGGACGTACGAAGTATGCCACGGTCGCTACGTTCGCCAATATCACGAAGATCGTGAAGGTCAAAAGGTCAAAACTCAAGAATATTATCTGGGTTCGTTTGACAATGACAAGTACAAGTCGAAACAGAAGGAGAGATGGTTGAAAAAATTGGGACCACCTGTGAAAAAAGTTAACGGCATTAATATACCTTACGTGGAGGTGGAAATGACAGAAGGGACGGTCTGCGATTTGAACAACAAACCAAGATCGATTAAGCTTCTCTATATTTGTTACGAGCACGGCAAACACGAAGTATTATCCTTGGAAGAGACATCCACTTGCGAGTACGAAGCTGTAGTGGTCTCGCCGCTGATATGTACACATCCGGACTACAGAGCACGAGGAATGGGTGAAAAGGAGATAAACTGTTTGCCGGTGGATGGCGCTCCGAAAAAGCCTCGTTCGCTGCTTGCTCTCGAAGCCGAAAGCTTCAAATTCAGGCATCAAAAAGTCGCGGTAATCTCCCATTTACGTAGACAATTTGTTCGCATGCAATAGTTTCAAGATCCCTTGTTTGAAAAAGGAACCTGCAGCAGATTGTGTAATTTGAAGAAGAAAGACAGCTATTATCCAACGAAAATAAATGTATTAAGCAAGTTGTTAAATGTTTTTGAGAAAAAGCGCGATCTATCGGTAAATTTTTCGTTACAATTCGCCATTACTGCAGCTCTAATTATCATCCACTAATGAAACAAAGAATAATGAAATATTGCTTATTATTCATAATCAAATAAATACCCAGCTTCCGTTTGAAGATAAAATTTTCAATTTCCCTCGTGTTTCAATCCCTGTAGGTTTTATTGTACGATTATTTATTAAATTATTTCTTCCATTGTTTCACATCACCATTTGTATCGTTACTAATCCTTTGTTGTACAGGAAGAGAAGCTACACAAAGTTCCTACAATCTTCCACGTAGAGGAAGAAGGCCAGGTTAGAGTCATTATATTTTTTTTCTTATGTTTCGACTACGAACGGTTTTGCAGAATTTTGTTTGCTTCGTTTCTCGATTCTCGTCTTGCTATCTCGATCTGAAAAACGCCAGCGGGGTTGAATTACGTTTTGAAGAATCGTATTATTTTTCAGGACGGCGAAGCTCGCGTAAGAGTGGAAATTCATCCGGTTGATGCACTCGACAAGCACAGCATCGACGAAACAGGAAACTCACTGCTCGAACCTGGTCCGTCCGATGTGACACCTGTTCAAAGTTTCCTCAGCGGCAAAAACTGTTTGCACGGGGTAAGCAGATTCATCGCTGTGAATTACTTCGCGAAGACAGGCTTTTAATTGACATTCTTATGATTTTAAAAATGTAGGGCAACGGCTGGTGGAAATATGAATTTTGTTACGGTCGCTCGGTAGTGCAATATCACATCGAGCGAGACGGTACGAAAACAACGGTCGATCTTGGCAAATTCGACAAACAAACACACCTCCAATGGCTCGAAGCCCATCCCCATAAAAAGCCAAAGCGCCTGGCCGAAAAGAAACAACTTTCGCACTTTTACGGTGAAGGAAGCGAGTGCGATAAAACTGGAAAATTGAGACAAACGGAGGTTTGTATTTTCAAGCTTTTTTTTTTTATTGTTTATTCCACTCCCGTTCATCACGGTATTTTCAAAGTCGACGATATTTCTCAGGTGAAATTAAAATGCGTCGAAAGCCCGACTACCAGTCCATCGAGCGTATCGCTCTTCCTACTCGAACCGAAAACATGCGAGTACATTCTCGTTGTAGAATCTTCATTGATTTGCGACATTCTTCATCACGTCGACGAGAACGGTCTCATGCGCGAAGACGCGAGTCTCAATATTGAGGCTTTCAAATCGTCGATTCAACCACCGATAAAAAAGGACGACGAATTAGATGAGAGGATAGCGAACGGGGATGAATAAATAGTATTTCAATTATATCTTCTTTTTTGTTTCTCGCGCGAATTTTTCAACAGAGAGCGAGATAACATAGGAAATTAAATAAGAATTGAAGTAAAATGTTTTCACTCTACGAAATAAAATATGCGCTCCGATAAAGCCGGAATATTCATTGCAGCAATATCCGTTTTTATGGGGTGATCGAATAATTTTTTGCAACATCATTCAAGCATTATCCTACATTGAGGCCAACTCCGACACGAAATTGTCCTTTTTTGTGATTCAAAGCCCCGCTCAGCAGCAACGAAGATTTGAAAACGGAAGATAACTTTTTTTCGAAAACGCCGAAAACTGTACACTCCGAGTCTAACATCCCTCTGAAGAGGAAGTCAGCTTCCGGAACATGAAGTTGATAAAGCAGCGTTCCATGGGATTCTTGAGTACGAAGATTGAGCTCGAATTCAGCGCCGAGTTGCAGTTGGTCGCTGGCGCGACGATGACAACACGCGTGAAGCCCGGCTTCCCCGATTGTCGTAGAAATCGTAAATGGTCCCGTGCTGTATCTCGCTGCACCGGATATAATGGTGCGTTGATTACCGCAAGCTGGAATTTTCTCATCGCGTAAACAGGCAACTTCCACTCCTAGAGCGAGACCCGAAGAAACCGCTTGAAGAAAGTAGATCGCCAATGTACCGTTGAGCTTAAGGGGATCCGGATTTTTCAATGATACGGACAATGTACAATTGTCCGATCGATATTCCAGCTCGGATGTAAACGCCTTGTACTTTTTATCAGCAATTTGAGCATCCAACTTTATCCTGTATCGACAACCGAGCGTGTGCAGAAATTGGATCGATTGATTACCGTTCGGCATTATCGTACAGCCTAATGAAGGATAACGCTCGTTTCTTCCTATCATCGTTGTGCCTTCATAAAAAGCGCCAAATTTGTAACCCGAAGGTGTTATCGGACTCAGGATTATCGTATGAGCTACCCGGAAGTGATTGCTCAGTATTCTATTGATCGTCAATATTCCTCCCTCGAAGTTACGGGGATAAAGATCCTTGACTTTTTTGTGAATTTCTTGAAAACTTCCGGGATTGCCAGGATCGCTGCTCCCTGTTCCGTCACATTGCAAACAATCTGACGAACTTTCTTCGTGATCCATATTTGCCGTTTGGGTACTCGCGTTCCTCGATAAAGCGTGTACGATTCCCATTGTCGAAAAGAAACACGAATCTTCTTATTGGAATCTCGCAATTGGAATTTACAGAATCAATCTTTCGATGGAAGTCATTGGGTTCGTTGTCAAACGTATTTACTGATAAGCTTCGATCTAGTCATTTGTAAGCCTACGACTTTTTTTTTTTGAAGCGTCAACGCGTTGCGAAAACTTGCTTTGTGACAAATTTGAATTTCGTTGGGATGGCGGACATCAGATGTCGCGATACTCCGAGTGCGGTACCTTTTGCGATATCGCGAAGTGAGGATTTCTTCGGTAATGTGATAAGAAACGAGATGCGTCGTAACGTACTTCTAAACTGTTTCTTTTTCTTCGATCTTATCAGTACGTAAACTAATTGTGTGCATTAGTGCACCATGTTTGCGACGACGAATAACAAAGTATTCCATTAAAAAAAAATAAATTCATTCATTTTCGTCCACGATGTTGATATTCTCTTTTTTTGTCACCCGCTTTCCCCGTCCCCGTTTCAAGGTCCGTCGGGATTTCTCGCGCATGTTCCATGCAGTCTTCCAGAGGTCAGCACCGTCTCATTCAATATATATATATATATATATATATATATATATTCTTTTTCTCTCCCTCTCCGTCGCAGAGCCCAGAAAACACACGTACACACCTACATTGTCCGACATTGCGTGGATAGCTTTGTTTCGTGAAAGCCTGACGGCTCTGGCGACTTTGAAGTGGTCTCGGCCAATAGGAAGCAACGAGTGAAAATTTACGCACAGAGAAATATTACTGACGTGTCCCCAAAAAGAACTCGCTTTGACGATACACCGAATATTTCTGCATATTCCTTCCCGGTCCCCGTACGAAAGTCTATATACGCAGCAGTTGTGTTTGAGCACCTGACGTGTTCCTTGAAGACGATCGAAGGCGTTAGAATTTCCCATCGAGCTTAAGGACAAACCTTTAAGGATAAACAATGGCAGCAACGCTGAATTCATTCGTGAATTCTTTCACCAACAGATTGTAAGTAAAAAAAAAAAGATCGGATACATTTTTGCGGAACTTTTTTTTGCGAACAATATTTTGTGTATCGCGCGTCGACCTTTCGGGATTCGTCCTTCACCACTGCCGAAATATCTTCAGCCTCGTTTAACTTCGAGCCATTATCTTTCCCGGAGGTTCCAAAGTGCGCGTTTTCGAGATTCCGTTTCGTACGTGGTAATCTTGTATGATGTAACGTCGAATTATTCAAATTCATTATTTCGACCGTTTCGCTCGAATACGCGAAATTCACCGCCATATTTAAAAAATTAAAAAAAAAAAATTTTTTTTTTAATTTTTTCTAAAAATGCTTTTTATTTGTTATTTTACGGCTATCTAATCTATTATCTTTTCCCCTTACCCCTCGAGTAAGATAAGGCGTACAATGACTGTGCGCGTTTGAGGAACGTAATTTGCATGTGGAAAAAAACACGTATTTGCTGCCGAGGAAGTCGTGGAAAGTCGGTTTAAACTTGTTTTTTTTTTATTTTCAGGGAAGCGCCGGCGCGACAACATCTAAAAAATGTTTACGGATGTCTTTCCTTGTCAACTATATCCGCAGCTACGGGAGCTTACGTACATCTTTACACGGAAATCCAGAAAGCTGGTTTCCTGACCGCTCTCGGCGGACTTGGACTTCTGCTGGCTCTTCTATCGACTCCTGATAACGGCAAAAATCAAAAGTTGCGACTGAGTTTTCTATTGGGTTTTGCGTTCCTCTCCGGTCTTGGATTGGGACCTTTGTTGGAAATCGTCATCAGTATTGATCCTAGCATCATCGTGACCGCCCTCGTTGGTAAATATTCTATATGTACTACCTTTTACTCTAATCGTTTTGAGTCGAAACAATTTCAATAATACCGAATGTTAACCGTTCATCCTGACTCATGGGTCGTTTTCGACCCAAGCGAAATTTCAAAGTGCTGTAATTTTTCCAGAGATACCTCCAGATTTTCCATAAAAAAAGTATGAAAAAAAATTATTTTTCGAAATATTTCTATTGGGGCTTCAAGTTAAAGGTTGAAAGAAGCTCCATGAATTTTTTCGGATTTTTTCAAGCGTTTTTACTGACCCGAATAAAGCAAAGACGAAAACGACCCATGAGTACGGATGGAAGGTGTCGAAAATACAAGTCGGGATAAAGGCTTAAAAAATGTATACTCACTAATATTACTTGTTGCAGGAACAACCGTCGTTTTTGTTTCGTTCAGCATAGCGGCGTTACTGGCTGCGCGTGGACAGTGGCTTTACATCGGCGGAACTCTCATAAGTCTAACCAACATGACCGCTCTCCTACTCCTCGCCAATATATTCCTTCGGTCTTCTCTCATCTATCATTTGGAATTGTATCTCGGACTCGCTCTCATGTGTGGTTTCGTCATCTACGATACTCAGGTGATCGTAGAGAAGTTCCGCATGGGCAACAAGGATTTCATTTCTCACTCCGTTCTGTTGTTCATCGACTTCTTCAGGATGTTCCGTTACATCCTCGAAATCCTGACTATCAAGGTAACTTTCTGACTTCGACAAGTAGGATTGTGCATTATCGAAGAGAGCGACCGATTCGAATATTATGATGATATCCGTTTGATTATAATTCTGCATGTCTACTCGAGCAATATACGATATTACTCAGAGGAAAATATTTCGAATGGAGCGTAAAGATAATTTCGATTACTTTCCCATTCGAAAAGCACTATCTGCTGAAAATTGACTTTTCTACGTTTCAATCGGTTTGCACTGATTCAAACTTTATTTTATTTCAGGAACAGCAAAGGCAAAAAAATCGCAAACGCTCCGAGTAAAATTAGAGGGAGAGAGAGAGAGAGCGAAAGATTGAGCCCCATGCAAATTGCGCGGGTGCTGTGGTCACAGCATTCAAAGTAAATCCATGATAATATTAAACTAGAGGTCTTCATCTATCTCCTATCTATATACAGATAATATATGTATACATATATCTATATATACGTATATATCTATACCGATTCACCATAAGAAGAAAAAAAAAGATAACCATGAACCTATATTTACTACAATATGAATAAAAAAAAAGAAGAAGAATTCGTTAAATACGATGTAGCATAGTTGGAACTCGGGCCACTTGAATTTCGGAATATTTGTCAGCGGACTTCCGCATAAAGAGTTATAAAGTGGTAAAGTGTATTTATATACCGCGATGTTTGTGTCAAACATCCTTGTAATCTTCTTTTCTCTTAATCGATTATCCGTCGTTTTTTGCTTCTATTTTTCCTTCAATTAACACAATATTGCGATATAATTTTACCGAAAAATTTATTGTACTATTTTTTCACAATCAATAAACTAAATTCCCCAGTCATACATATGTTCACCTGTTCATTCGCATAAATATCCTTTCATTTCCGCTTAAAAAGAGATTATCTGCGATTTATACCATCATCCAAATGTTTCATCGATTTTCGAACGAGAAAATATATAAAATCGTGTAATGTAGTCACAAACTTTCGGCATTGGAGGATTAGACAATAATAATGAGATTAGCATGACTGATGGCGCAACTCGATGAATATATACCCTGCACAAAGGTACTTGCGAGGATTCCCGATCGGGCTTGAGATGGTCGCGGTTCGTTTTATTCGTTCACGAGAATTTTTTCGTGAATCAGCAAGGATCACATGGAAAATAATATAGTTACTATAAATGGCGATGATGCGGAGGGATAGGGACAGCGGGGTTTTGAAAGGACGCGACATTTTCGCGTGTTGTGAATACGTGTACATCCACTGAGAAGTACGCGGTCAAGAGAAATCGTAATACGATAAAAAAAAAAAACGATTCGGTTTTTATAATTCATCATAATATCGTGTGTTGGAAATTAATACGGTCTCTGACGGTCTCTGTCGCGATCTCCGCGTCTGAAACAAATGGTTTGTTACAATTCGATCGTAGAAAAAAAAAACAACACAAATATTTGATGAAAATACGAGAATAAAATGATACTAACCCGCCACCTCCCCTCATCGGTCCACCTCGTCCTCCACGACCTCCACCTCGGTCACCACCGCGAAAACCACCACCTCCGCCACCCCTTCCACCTCTGTCCATTCCTCGTCCACCTCTGTCACCACGGAATCCACCACCGCGGCCACCACCTCCACCTCCTCGACCACCGCCTCCGCGTCCACCGCCACCACCACCCGCGCCTTCCGGTTTCGAACTTTTGCACAAATTACATTCGTCCCGCCACGCGAAATTCGTGTTTCCGCAATCGGGGTTCGAACACCTGCCGATCAAATAAGATTTCAACGATTGAGATAAAAATCCATCAAAGTGGTCCACCAATTGGTATCTTTGTCGTGTGATGTTTTTTTTTTAAGAAAAAAAAATAGTTTACCTCCAATCTCCGCCGCGACCACCACCGTCCCCCCGACGGTCGTCACCACCTCGATCCTCCCGATCACCACCGCCCCCGCGACCACCGAAACCTCCGCCACCCCGACCTCGACCACCACCACCACCGCCCCCGCCTCGACTTCCGCCACCTCCGCGACTACCCTGCCAGTTGCTTTTGTGCTGAGCCATCTGGACTTTTATCGTGTAGCCTTTGAAGTCTTTACCGTCGAACCAGTCAATCGCCGAACGCGCTGCGTTCTGGTCGTCGTACGTTACTGTCGCTTCACCCTTTGGCTTCCCGCTGTTTTTATCTTTGTACATCCACACCTTCGGCTTGCCGGTTCGTTTGTCGTTCTGTCCGGACGATCGAGAATCACAAACATCAAATGTCCATTTTATAGCGATACTAGGTAGTTCAATGACGATTTTCACGAAAGAAGATTCACTTAATTTCTATACGTTATATTTAATTGTCATTGATCAATTGTGCAATAAAAAAAACATTCGAGTATATAAATTATCTACGCAAAAATGGAAAAGTTTTTACGCCATTTTTCCATCATCTCATGATTCAATTTGAAACAGATCTCCAAACGATCGCGTGAAAAATTTCCGCAAATTAAATAAATTACAACGCCCCAAAAAAGTTGGTAAATCGATTCCAATGTTTGGTAAATTCAGAACAAACCAGGTAATAATGGGTACAGTTTTTTCGTTGCTGTGATAAAGTCCGTATAATATTTTTAGACCATTAAAGACTTTTAAGACTTTAATACCATTAAGACATTAAAGACATTAAATAATTTTTTTTTTTCATCATCATATTAACTGGTTATCATTCAACCCAAATATACAGATAAAAACACAAAATTTGAATTTAAAAAACTCAGTCCCTAACGGGTTAATCATTCTTAATGGAACATTAAGAAGTATTTTTTTCGCTAATGACAATGAGATTTGAGATTTTTACTCACTTTTATGATACCGATAGCACCAAAGTGCTGGCAAATTTCATCTTCGGAAACTGAGGGATCCATGCCGGACACGAAAATCGTATCTTCCTGAACGACCATTCCATCATTGCCACCTCCGCCGTTTCGGTCACCGAAGCCCCCTGCAACACAACTACAATGAGCACAAAGTTTCCTGCAAGTTTGAACCCTAACCAGATTCGACAATTCTTCCCAGTCTAATTTGTTTTTTTTTTTCAATTTTTCGTTTAGATCTATTTCTTAGCAAGAAACCTCGACCTTTCGTGAGCTACAAGCAATTCGTCGTGATTTAGTGAAGAAAAGAATATTGAAATTGGGTATTTTGGGAATTTCATGAAATTTTCATTTCTGAATGCATACGACTAACTTCGAATTTTTGAGGGTCTAAGCTGACTTTGAGAAAACCTTTCCCATATTTCTTTCCTTTTCTCTTTATACGTGTAGGGTGTTTCTTATTTTTCGACTTTTGAAAAGTAACTGCGTCAACCCGCCATTCGCTTCTGTCACATAGTTAATTTTTCATTATCATAACTCCCTACTAATTATATGATTTAAGAATGATTCTAATTTTTTTCACTGAATAAAAATACTATTCAAAAATATATATATTTTTTTTTATTTTACTGGCCGGTAGCGACCCCTAAATATTACTTTAAAAATCTGAAAAAAATAATTTACTACTTTTTTGGATCATAGAAGAGAACGAATGAGTGACGCGAGTAAAATTAAAAACAAAATATTTTTTTGCCCGTTTAAGAAGCACCCTAACGTGTATGTAATTCAGTATTTTCTTTGCTCTTGCTTCGTTTTCTCTTTTTTTGCCACCTTTAGCAAACACAGATCATTAATTTTTTTTTTTAATGCTATAACAGCGATACTTCGAACACCTAATTTTACACCGTACTTTAATTACATGATCAGAACCTTGATGGACCAAGGGGAGTTTTTCGCAGTTTTCACGAAAAATCCATATGACGTTTGTACCATAATCATGTGGAACGACAAATGTTTTCATTGTCCTTTTCGCTTATCGTCTACGTATATAATCGTTCACGTTATCTCGTGACAATAATGGCACAATGATGAACGCTTATGTCCTCGATTCAGATTGAGGATTCCTCACAAAGGTGTCGTACACAAAAACATACATAACGTATATAGATGACGTAACTCGTTACGAGGTGTCAAGTTTCTTATATGGAGATGATGAATTTGCTATCAAGTTTGTATAATCCACGCCGTGTATCAAAAGCGTATCATCATCAGTTTTCATAAACCCTTTCGTATTTTTGCTTCATATTGCTAAACCCTGTGTACCAGTAATACCTAACGGATACGTGAAGAACACAAGATTGCGATTTAGCATACAAAAGGGCTGGCAACAGTTTCTCTTCTCTTTCTTTTTTTTTTTTGTTATTTAAATTCCGGCGAATCGTTTCGGTCTTCACTTTTTTAACAGCGCTGTTTTTTTTTCTTCTACGGTTCAGCAGGTATCCCACGTGTTCGCTCATGATGTTCAGTTCATTTGTTCGTATTGTAAATTCTCACCAGAAATGGACGAGTCACCAATTTTCCAATTATACAGAAGAGTACAATTTTTAAACGCGATGACCTCTGTTTTTTTCCCGAATTCTTGACGATTTTTAATTTCGTTTTTTATGGTAATTGGAAAAAAGGTTGTTTTTTCATTTCTCTACTGAAATTCACAAAATATTGGAAGATTTGTCGTCGGATTACACCCATTCTCTTCCTTCAAATCTTTTTTTTTGTTTTCTGCCTTAAATATGTATTCGAAATAAACAGCCCTTTCATATAAATAACCAAGTATTTAAAGTCATAAAAATTAGAGTGAATGCATGAATAGCACCAGACTAGTACAGACAGTCTGGTGCATTTACCTTTGTTATAACCACCTCGGCCACCGCCACTGCTAAAACACAGAAGCAGATATACCAATGAGACGACTCATGGACAGAGACTGATCGATCGATCGATGCGTGGCGATTCAAACGATGCTCTTTCCACCCCATTTTTTCTTCTTGATGCCACCTACTGTCTAAACGTCTTTTTTTGTTGTTGTCCTTTTTTTTTTTTTTATTGCCGTTTTTTACACGTAGGTCATATTTACAGCAGTTGGGATTTTATCATTGCAGGGGGCGTCACAGTACGTCATACGAGTCTTTCATGCACAAATAATATTTAATCCTCGAATATTTTGCATCGCCTATCAGTAGGCAGATAGATATAAACAGAAAATAAATTGCTTTTTTTTTTCGTTTCAGTCATTGGATGGGGATAAAAGCACGAAGGAGCAGCATAAACGGCGTTGACGATGAAAAAAAAGTAGTATTGCTTGATCGAAACGTAATCAATTTTATATGTAATTCGATTGTTTATGTTTATTCGATAAGTGAGCTATTTCACATAAATTGAAACGGCTTGTGGCCGAGGCTACTTTTTTGGCTCGTCTAATCGTGTGTGCCATTTCATTTCGTTCGTAATACAGATAGTCACGAATGAGCTCGTTCTTACAAAAAAAAAAAAATTATGTTTCACTTTCGTTTCGTGCAATGGCCTGAATTATTATTTACATAAATAAATAATAATTCAATAATCCAGAATATTATTATTGACACTTTTATATACGGGCCGGAAAAACAGAAAATTGAATTAACGGCCCTAATTGTTCCTCATGACTCAGTTTTCCGGTTATAAACGTTGGATACGCTGCGATATAAAAAAGGTAAGGATCTAAAGGCGTGTCTTCGGGAAGTCGGGAGTTGTCTTTTACCTTACCACGGCTGAAAATCGTTTCACTTTGTGTAAAATATCCCATGTATCATGTTATTATATACAAAAAAAAAAAAAGAGACAAATTAATATATCGTTCCTTCTGCAAGGGCCCAAAATGAGTGTGCGCACGCGCACATACTGTCAAGCGCTGCACCTTGACACCCAACTCTCAATGCTGACATCCGCGAGTTTTCATACCCAACCATTCAGATGTTTCAAGTGGAGTGAGACGTTATTTAAAAAAAAAAAAAAAAATGAGCAAAAAAATCAAGATCAACTGACATGCAAAGTTCCATGATTTTTTTTTTTTCAAACTATTTCTCTCTGCGTTGATTCTTTGTTAATAATAGACGAAACATTCGGACAAACGAGACAGAGATATAAAGAGAGGAGCGAGCAAGAACAATGCCAGAACGTTCCTCGAAGAGCCCACACTTTTTTCGTGACTTAAACCATAAAACGATTGAATATCGTGACATCGTTTGGATACGAACGAATCCGATAGTCTTCCTACAACGAGTAACCACGTGGAAAGCAGACAACTCAGAACCTTCTGCTTTTCACCATTAATGCAACATCCGAAAAGCGAGATCGAGACGTCTTTTCTTTTTTTTTTTTTTTTGCTTTTCCTGGGTGATCTCGTTAGGTCACAACCATTGCGCGTAACGTCAATACTCGCTACGCCTCGCTATTCAAACACCATAGTTACGTAATATGTTTCGTATACAACCTGTTTTCATTCCTCTTTCATTTTCGTTCCCTTTTGCATTTTACCTTTCGTATTTCGCTTTTCTAAAACCAGTAATAACCTGTGTGTTAAACCTGTAGGCACACTTGAAACACATTAACGCGCCCATGGGGCATGATGAACCATTTTTTTTTTTTACATTGACAATACGTACTTGTCTTCTTTGTTTTGCTTGCACTATTTTTATACACCTTGAATCGTACTGATGTTTCATTGGCGAATTATGTTTTCATTGTTTTCAGTGTACGTGTATTCGTGTCCGTGTTTTTTTTTTTTTTTTTTTTTTTTTTTTTTTTTTTTTTTTTTTTTTTTTTTTTTTTTTTTTTTTTTTTTTTTTTT
>JAPYZJ010003815.1:0-44144 GCA_030522765.1 Ophioninae sp. B BG-2022a | reverse complement strand
GACTGTCCTGACATGCACCAACTGTCCCGACAAGAGTCGTTATGATCTAAAAAAAGTCCCCTCATCGACCGCTTTACAAATATATATATATATATATATGATTGTTTCAACATTATGATTTTTTCCCCTCCCTCCCAGAACCCCACGAGTATTTTCTCCAACCCTAACCTTGTACAATTCGCGGCTGCAGCGTGCACCTAATTCAAAAAAAGTTTTCAATCTTTTCCAAAGCCTTTATTTGTTTGCCCATGCATATAGGCAACTTCAATTCCACCTAAAAGAAGCACGTTTCTTCATTCTCGAAATCCATACGAAAAGTATATTTGTAAAATGGGCGAATCGAAATAAAAAAAAAAACACTTCGTACGTTTCTTTCTATCGGAATGAAAACAACACTTTTATTTTTCTCGATTTTATTTTTCTCGAAAAAAAAAAAGAAAATAGACGTATTTAGCACGAATGGGAAAAAAATGATGATGAAAAGTGCCGGAGGAACGAAGAAGGTGGAAGGGTGGAATCTTCGAATGTGGATCAAGTGGGCGAGATATGGGTGGACAATATTGAGAGAATAAAAAAAGCAGGAGGGGGGAGAGGGCAGAGGGGAGGGAGGGGCAAAATACGGATGATGCAAAAAAAAAGCCATAACGACACGAGGCTCGCTTAAAAGTTATGCAGATACTTTTTATGAGAGACGATGTTATACGAATAGGTAAAGTGTGCGCATGCGTGGTACGTACGTAACGAGATATGAACGAAAACGGCGCGCAAGCGAAAAAGACATTTCCGAGGTCGTGAAGAAGGACAGAGAGGAAAAGAGGGGAAGAGAAGGGATTTGCGTTGGAGGGGGGGGGGAGTGGTTTGGTGGGGGTTAAAACACAACGGAGGAAAAAGCAATATAGGGAGGAATATTTTTACACGCAATACTCGGGTTACAGGGGATTTTTATATCGACTGTAAAAGCATCAGGAATTTTTGTTTTCGCTTCTCGCTCTTAGACGCCTCCTATCAATCCCCCTAACAGAGAGGCTTGTCTGTCGTGTCGAATAAAACGTCACTGTCGAGGAATTTTGCAATTCGGTCTGCTGACTCGAATAATGGGAAAGTTTTGTTCCTTCTTCTGAAGAAACGCGTTTTTTCTGATCATGGTTTTTTAGGTGAAAATAGTGATTTTTGAAATTTTTAAATTTTTTTGGGAGAGTAAAAAGAAACGAAAAATAACGTATATGAATAGTTGTTTTCGGACGGGATTAAGCAACTTTGAAATTCACGAGATTTTTGAATTTTTCATTTCAAAGTTGAATTTTTAATTTTTTATTCAAAACTTAATTTTAAAAAAATCTTATTTTTAAATAAATTGATTGTCACGTTATTATATTTTTAAAAAAGTTGATTTCACATTTTTTATTTTAACAAACTTTGAATTTCTCATTTTTTTTATTCTAAAATTGAATTGAAGTTTTTTAAAACTATTATTTTTTGTTTCATTTTATTTTTAATTATTATATTTATTATTTCTTATGTCAATCTTGAATGATTTTTCGAGCCACCTAGGCACAGGGAAACTAATGAAAACCTGCGATGGCTTCTTTATGCTTGTTTTTTTTTTTCTAAACACGATACGTTGAGCTCGTGTAATTACTTTGGGATGAAGATTTATTTTGGCCCTCGAAGTAGCCGGATTAATATTTTATCGAGATTCTTTTTATGCGATTGGAATACTTTCCTTGTATTATTTGCTCCGGTACTCCGACGAATGAAATAAGCGTGGAAAATTCAAGGATCGATCGAGAGCCCAGCCCCATTTTTTTGGCACAAAAACATTGAATCGTCGCTCGGAATATTCAATACACGAAAGTATAATCACAATGAAAAGCTCAGCTGCGTAGCTATAGGTCGTTCCGTGTTTATCGAATCTTTCATTTCATTTTTTTTTTCAGTTTTTTGTTAAACTCAAAATTTTGACGAATATTCCACAGTGAAAAATGGTTCCTTTGAACAAGGAAACAATTTTTACAAAAACGAAAAAAAAACACAAATTTCTTAGTATGTTTTCAATTTTGAGAAATTTTCGTGATTTTTTATTCGATCGTAGAAATATTTGTTGATCATATTTTTATTTAATTATTTTTTGGGACAATTGATCGTCCATTGGAAAATATTAAAAAATAAAATCATGATCGTTGTTGCGAAAGTTGCTTTGACGTAGGAAACCTTGTGTAGGTATCCTTGATAAAAACGTAAAAGATTGGCGAGACATACTCATCCCAATAAATCCTCTTACACCCCTGAGTATTTTTTTGTTTTTCTTTTTTATTATTAGAGATTAAACGATGGCAATGCTGTTGCACCATAAATTCGTAAAGTCCTCGAAAAGCGAATTTTACAGACGTAGAAAAACGAATGTTTTCCAAAACCGACGAATTTTGCAAAAAATATTTATTTATAAATGTTGAATTTTTTACATTCAATAATCATTGAAGTCGATTTCGACTTTGATCGATATTGAAATGTTCTCGACTGAGGGTTTTTCAGTGATTGTACCTACATCTGTTCGAACTGTTAATTAAAAAATATTTTTTAAAATGTGTTTAATTCAATTGTACTTCAATTTAATTTAATTTAATTTAATTTAATTTAATTTAAAACTTTAAGATTTTCTTATCGTTATAAATAATTTTTCGGAAATCCAATATAAATTCAGTTTTCCAATGTTCACTCATTAATTCATCGTTAAAATAATCGCTCTTCCGACATTTTATAAATAGTAAAAAAATTTATTTGTCATAATTTCAACAAGAATTAAAATATTTCATTTTTTCACGAATTTTCACAGTTTTTTTAATATCCATCCAACAATACCTTAATCCGTAGCTTGGCATTAATTTTTGTCATGGGAAATCCTAGGACAACGTACGATCGTGTACAGGGCTTATCACTATAATCAGAAGGTACACGAAAACCAGGTAGACCCGAAGAGGAGACAGGAAGGGTTCGATGTAAAAAAAAGAAAGAAAAATTTCCATGCCGGATTGCGGGAGAGAGAAGTAAAATTAATGACAGAGTCGAGCTGACGAAACGCGGAATTGAATTTTTCTTGGATCCTCGTGAATATGCATGGGCAATTGCGTGTCAAATCTTCGTTACTCGCGTTTTTTTTCTCGTATATTTTAAAGTAGTCAAACAGTCCCTGTACCTTTGATTTCACTTTTCTCTCAAATTTGAGTTGCCTCGAGTGACCAACGATTTTTTCGTATTTCCACGAGGGCACAGGGCAACTGCGTAAAACTCGATTGGATTCGCGAATGTATATTCGCTGATTCGATTCTTGGAAGATGGAGCTACTTTTCGTCGCTTATTCAGTGAATAAGCCAATATTCGACAAAACGATCACCAATCCGAGTGTTGGAAACGACATTGAAGAAAAATCGAATTTTGATTTTCCACAAAATTGAAGAAAAATCAAATTTTTACTTTCCACAAAATTGAAGAAAAATCAAATGTTTATTTTCCACAAAATTGCAGAACAATCGAATTTTGATTTCCTACAAAATTGAAGAAAAATCGAGTTTGGATTTTCCACAAAATTGAAGAAAAATCGAATTTTTATTTCCTACAAAATTGATGAAAAATCAAATTTTTATTTTCCACAAAATTGAAGAAAAATCGAATTTTGATTTCCCACAAAATTCAAGAAAAATCAAATGTAGATTTCCCACAAAATTGAAGAAAAATCAAATATGGATTTCCCACAAAATTGAAGAAAAATCGAATTTCGACGTCTCACGCCAAAAATTAAAAAAAAAATGGATCGTGACTAAACTAAAAAAGGAGTTGAAAAAAAAACGAAATCTTCGATAGATTCGACGTTGAACTTCCCGTGTCGAGGGGGTTTCGTTCGCGGGCTCTTTCTCTGTCGGTAATATTTCTCGGGCGCCGAAAGTGACTCGATGTAAGCCTTTTAGGCCAAGATCAAAGCCCAACGTTAATGGATGCTAGTGTAACTATTGAGGAAAAGTTTCAGCGTTGAATATACACGCAGATGTAGTGTTTTCTGCCTGCTGGACGAGGCTCGAAAGATGACTATGGGAGTAGCGGGAGGGGGAGGGGAGGGGGAGGGAGGGGGAGGGGGGCAAATGGGAACATTTCAAGAGTTGTTCTTTGCGCTCTGAGCTCCGGGCGTCCATAACATCAAAGTGCATCTTGATGGAGGATTCGCACGAATTTTCGAAACTTTCATAATCGTTGCTGAATAATTTTGAAAATCAGGGGGAAGGTGACCAACCCTTGATATTATTAGTGAAACGCAGTGAAATTGTTCGTTGCATATTTTTCCGGTTTTTATTTTTCATTAGTACGAGAATGCAGAGTTAATTAATAAGAATGATAATTAATCGAGAGGATTTTTCCAGTTTCCCTGTGCCCTCCTGAAAACACGTACTGCGCATGCGTCAACCATCAGAACTGAATTTTTCTTCTCCAGGCCTCTCAGAGACTAAATACTGGGACGTGAGACGGTACAGGCTAAGAAGTGAAGAATTAAGGGTCTGAAAGACACCAAGGGATGAAAAAATCCTCTCAATTGATTTTTTTTCATTTTTATTTTCAATTCGAAAAATTCGAAAAATTCGAAAAATTCGTTGATAAATTAGATAACGACGAGAAAGATCCTAAAAGACGAAGAGGCGATATTGGGCAAGTGGGCAATGTCAGGAAAAAGACACGTTGGGGAAAAGCTATTAGGTTTGGAAAAAATAAATAAAGGAGATCGTATCGACCTGGAGATTCGTTCTCTCGAATCGAAGAGCTCATCACGCTCGAGCAATCCGGGGATGCATCCTCTTGGAGTATTCCTCGAGGGATCAAAGGTCCACGGGGGTGTGTTTTAGGTGAGGTGAGGGTACCGTTTGTGGAGGGAGAACGAAATTGGAAACGTGATTGAAATGGCTTGTAATTCTTTTTCGAACTCTATGCCAAACTCTCTTTCTCTCTCTCGCTTTCCCTTTATCTTTTTCTCTGCGTGTGCAACCCTCAAAATTCAACCCCTCGCTGATCCCTCCCTTGCTGGTTTTCTTTTATCAGCTTTCGATGAGGACACGAAATATTTCATTGCACGTTCGATTGAACTGCTTTGATGCGAATTTATGTTTTATTATGCCCTCTCTTGGCAGCTGTCATCTAGATCACACGTATTGACAGAAAAATCCAAGATTTCTGAAGAACCCACATTTGGACAGAAAAAATATAAAAATATTTAAAAAAAATATAAAATATATATTATAATTTTATAATATATATTTATAAACTATTATAAATATGTATATTTATAATATTTTATATTTATAAAATATTTATAAATATATATATTTATAAAATATTTATAAATATAAAACCAAACAAATAATTATTTTCTTAACTTCTAATTATTTTCTTACGATGAATATTATTATCTCAACAAATTATAGATATACTGTTGACTAGTCAATTCGCCTTTACAATCTTAAAACCAAAGGCTTCGAGGTAAAATTTGCAATTTGCAAACCTTTGAGACCTCGTATTGGCCTCCGACCTAGCCCTACTCTTCAAAGGCCTAAAATGCAACAATTTTTTCGCATTCGAGTATTCCTAATTCCATCTGCGATAAACGTCACCAAAAACGTCATTTCCGGGATTTGAAGATCGCACGGTTGGCAACTGCGGAATTGTGTTGAAACTTGAGGCACAAATTGAATGTTTTGCTTGGTTCTTTGTGCATATTTGTGTACGTGTCTGGTTGGACGTAGCCAGAGGGAGAAAGAGGAAAAGCGACGAAAAGAGAAAGAGAGGAAGATGAGGATCGAGTAGAGAGGAAGAGAGGACGAAATAGGAAGTGAAAGAGGGACGAAGATAAAGGCTACAATGTTGGAAAAGTGGAAGAGGGAAACGAGAAGAAAAAGACAAAAATGGAAACGTCAATGGGGAAAAAAGTGCGAGTGAGGGAGGAAGAGGGGTGTATAAATTGGGGTAGAGAGGGAAAGAGGAAAGAGGAAAAAGAGAAATATAAAAAACTACAATACACGTATGTGAGCGTGTATAAATATGAGAGAAGAGTAGGAGTTGAGCTCGGAGGAGGAAAAACTCACCCTCTTCCACTTTTTCTCAACCCCTTTATGCTTTTATGTACACATACAGCCATTCCTTCTCTAAATCACGTTTATCGGCAGTGGAGGGTGGCATCAAAGAGAGAGAAAGAGGAGAGAGGAAGAGGGAGGGAAAGAGGGAAAGAGGGAAAGAGGGAAAGAGGGAAGGAGTCGAGAAGAGGGGGAAAGAGGGGTGGTCGTTCGAAACCCAGAGGAGGATAAAGTGAGCAAAGGGAGGAATGGCGACTCGGGAGGAGGGAAAGAGTAAGAGAGACAGCTGGAGGACTCGCGGATATTGATTCCCATGAGGATGCGCGCGCGCGCGACGGGACTCTCTCGAAACTTCCGCCACCCTGTTTCGTCTGGCCTCCCTCTTTCTCTTTCCCTCTCTTTTTTTTTTCCTCGTTCGCTATATACCTTTCCACGTCAATGTTATATACATCGTGCCAAATGTACGAATATGCGTTATGAATTTTTAACGAGTGTATGTATTACGGAAATTGCACTTCCATTATATATACGCGTGGTTGAAACAATTTCATGACGTCAGTCATTAGAGACTCACGTACGAGGAATTATTATCGTCAAGGTCAGGTTTATTAACTCGGTAAAATTGTAACCATCATCGATTCGATGATTATCCACCGGAAGCATATTTCAATTCGTTTTGTAATTGGTTGATATGTACGTCTAATTGGATGCAGGAATTTTGGAAAATTTATCGTTGATAATTCAAGGGGCTTCACGAGGGCGAATACGAATCGACAAGGTCAGGGGAATTATTAGCTTGACCTCGGTGATTATCCTCAGGGGGGATATTAAAATTAATTTTAATTCGGTGAGGAATTAATGAAAAGTTACGATTTTTGTATTAATTTATTAGAATTTAACGACTTTTAATTGATCGATTAAAAATTATTATTTTTTTATTGATTCATCAAAAACCAACGATTTTTTATTTATGGGTTCAATATAATCAATTTATTAATCGATTAATTAGAGTGGCCGATGTTTAAGTAACGGATTAAAAATTACCAATTTTTTTATTGATTTAGTGAAATTACTAATTCTCAATTCTGGGCTGTTGATTGATTCACTCATTAATATTCAATTGATTGTAATTGAATTCAGAATAGTTGATTGGTTCGATAATTAATCTCGTTCGGTTTAAAAATTCCATTGTGTAAATTATAATTTATAATTTGATTTTTATTTGTAAATCCTAACCGAAATTCGAAAATATGGAAATGAATCTTTTTGATATAAGAAGTAATAAATCATAATTTTGATATAATAAAATAATTTGATATGGAATATACAAGATTAAATATGAAAATTAATCTTTTCGATAGAGATGATTTTTTCTGACAAGTATTTCAGCTGCCATCATTTTTTAGGACTCCTATTTAGCGATTCGAATTAAACCTGTAATACACGATTTTGGAAAAAAAAAAGAAATAGAAACAAAAATTTAATTTCTTTTCAACAACGCGAATTTCAACTCCCGAATTTTCTTTTTGTTTTTTTATGTTATTTTCTATTATTATTTTTTTCATCATAATCCAAAATTGCAAAAACCAATGATCGCGAATACTTTCATATCATTAAATAAAAATGCTCAAAAATCGTTTAAATGATTTTCCCACTTCGAGTTTGAAAAACCGATTTTTCGAAATAAAGAAACCAAAAAATCATTTTCCTCGAATCCAAATTATAAAAACGCCATTTTTCAAAACCGAAAAAAAAAAATATTAAAACGTAAACGTAAAAGAGGAGCTCGTTGATTTTTTCTTTGTTCTCGATTCACGATTTCTCTCAACTCCCGAGCCAAAAAACTTTTCAATCTTACGTGAAAATATTTTATGGCACGCCCGAGATCAGAATTCGAAGAGTTAAGCCGAGCTTCGTCGGATGAATTGAAGCTTGAAGAACATGTACGAAGGAGGAACGATATTGGGCGTGTGAACGTTGGAGGGTGATATTTCGAGGGTAAAAGTGTGGGTTCGATGACTTAAGGGGGTTGGATGGATCGGAGGAAGGGGGGGGGGGTGGTTTCGAGCAAATGCAAGGATGGGACTAAAAAGGACGAGGAAGAGAAGGAAAGATGATAGAAATTGGGAAGGGGGGGATGGAGTAAAGAAGAGGGTCGTTCCTTTTTACGAGCCCCAGCATTGAGGCCATTAAGGGGAACTTTAGTGTAACTAGAAAATTGCTTTTCGTTAATTCGAATTTAGAATCCCCTATCCTCGTCTCGGAGTATTTCCAAAAGCTAGAATTCTACCTCGTTCCCCCATTCCATTTAATCTCGTCGATGCGAATGATATCGCAGTTTCCAGTTTTTTTTGTATGTTTTTTTTTTCATTGTTTTTGCATTAATTTCGATCCAATTATTTTCGCGCGATAGGGGTATTTTTATCAGCTTCATTTTTCATCGAACACCCATTATGGACGTACTCGTTCGGCCATTGTTAATTTTACGAATTCCTTCGGAATATTTCCATATTCGTTAAAAATATTTTTCAACTCTGTGGCATTTTTAATTTCAGGTGAATCATTTTATTTATATTATTCGATCGGTTTTTTTTCTTTCATGGTTCAAACGGTAACGAAGGCGTGTCCGGAAATTGATTTTTGTATTATTTTTGTGCGAATTCTCGAGACGTAGATTTGCGTTTATGGAAATGCATAAAATACAGGTATTCATGATGGGTATTTATAGTTCCTCGGCAATGTATAATACGAGAAGGTCATTTTTAAAAAGTATGGAATATTTTATTAATACATTTATTTATTAATACCTGGGATATATACACAAAACTTAAATTTCCTCCTCGTACAGCAATCATAAATATTTATTCTTCGCTTGTTTTTTTTCTTTTCATTCAAACATTTAAATTTTATTCATTTATTTAATTTATTTTTATTTATTTTTCTATTTATTTAATTTATTTTTATCTCATCGTAATAATTTATTCCTCGCTTATTTTTACTTTTTATTCAAACATTTAAATTTTATTCATTTATTTCTACTATTTTTACGTATTTTTCTATTTGTTTTTTATTCATTTTTATTTCATTTTATTTATTTATTCTTCGGAATTTTCGGTAATTAATTCTCGTATGAATTTTCCCGATGCGCGTTTTCCCTCATTCGGGAAGCCTCGAATATTATTTCGAGATTAATTAAAACGCTTTTAATTGGGTTTTTTTTGGGTTATGTCAAAACTTATATGTTCATTCTAATTTTTTTTTTATTTCGTAAATATTTAATTGGATTCGACAATGACGATTGATTCGTTATTTTTGTTTATGTTTTTTGGTGTTTGGGTTTGGTTTTCTCTGCGAGTTAGTTTCGGCGGTTTCGGGTGACCGGAAGTCGAAGAGGAACGAGGCGGTTATGAGAACATTGGGTAACGATGCCGAGGTTTACACTTGCGAGATGGAGTCTCTGCCACAAGTGGTCTCGCGGTGTCGTTCGTCGGGTTAAGCCCCGGACTCGATTGCGGCCGAGCCATATTCACCTGCTGCCCATACCGCATCGTTCGAACCATATGTTCGCTTCGTTGTCGATTATTTAAAGAGTCTGGCTGTATTCCCGGTGGACGCAACTGTGACCCTTCCAAAAGGGACTGGACAATACCGTATCCCCAATATTGGGTCATCCTTTTCCTTATTACGAAAAATGGACCAATAGAGTTCATTCAACCAAAAAAGTGACTTTTCAAATTTCACGGCTTACGTAAATTCGATTTACGATTTTTCGTTTTGTTTTTTCACGTTGGTATAAACCCAACGTGTATTTGTTTGGGTTTGTTTGGGTTTAGCTTTTTTTCTTTCCAGTTTAAAAAACTGATAATTTCTCCTTTTTTGTATTTCGAAAAAATGGAATGTCGGTGGATGTCTGCTTTTGAGATGAAACTGTCTCATTTTTTGGAAAAGAATTTTGAGTAAGCCTATACACGCGGCTTGTTGAAATGAAAAAAATATCAAATATGTAGGAAATTTTCAAATTCCTCAATAAAAAAATATAGGGACTTTTCAAATTTTCTAATGCAAAAAATAATGACTTTTCAAATTTCTCAATAAAAAATATAATGAATTAAAAAATGTTTCAATAAAAAATATAGGTCCTTTCCAAATTTCTCCCTAATAGATATAGTGACTTTTCAAATTCCGCAGGGAAACGTAAATTACGTAAATTCGATTTACGATTTTTCGTGTCGTTTCGTCACATTGGCAGAAGTGTCTCCAACATGCGATTGTTTCGCAGTCGAAAACGATAAATCCGCATCATTGCCCATTCACGATGTTTTAATCTAAAAACAACAGAGCGATAATCCATCATCCACAAGCAATTATTTATCGCCAAAAACGAAAAAGTCACTGTATTTTTTGCCCAAACTTTACATATATAAAATAAACCTATTTTTGATTAAAAAAAAACACGATTAGAAGGTAACTCAAGCTACATCTATCAAAAAAGTAATCAATGACCTTATAGACGACAAGTTAAATTTAGACAAGACATTTCCTTATTTGAAGGTTATCCGAGGTCGCCGGAAAACCTATCAAAACAGCACGACCAGCACTTTCTCATTCAAGGTCATCCGAAGGTCGAAGCGTGAGATACGAAATCTCGGGGGCAACGAGGTACAGCGGAGTAATCCAAAGAGGCCTGACCCGGGCATTTAGTCGCAGGTCGTGAACTTGAGAGGCTCTCTCGAGAGGGAACGTGGCACTGGAGCAAAGCCCCGAGGTCGCCACTGGGTCTCGCCAGTCCCGGAAGCTTTTCGTTTCCTCATCTCTCTCTCTTTTTCTCTTGATCCTGGTCCCTCTTTCTTTTGGTACTCGACGTGACGTCACAGCCGAGTAGTCGAGCAGTGAAACGCAAGGGCTCGAGGCGTGGAGCGTGCCACGAGTGAGCGAGATAAAAAGAGTACCTAAGGATGGTAATAAGAGGGATGGGAAATGCCTTGCCTCGTATTTCCGATGGAGGGTTGGTGAACGAGACGAAAACGACGAAAGGAAAGCTTCATTGATGGAGGGAACTGAGAAAAAGTGAAAAAGAAATAGAGAGTGCCGAGGGGGTGGAGGGGGGGGGGGGTGAAAAGAAGCGGAGGGTTCAAAGTGTGGACGTCTACGTGGATAAGTGCCCGAGGGAGAAGATTGTGGAAACGGTTGAGCTGAATAGAGAAAGAATATAACGGATTCGAGGATACCTGGTCTTTACCAGTCTACGTTTTGTCGACCCTGCATATAGGATGTTCCATTGCGAGTCAAATTTAGGAATCGTCATCCTCCAGAATGACAAGGACTTTTTTTTCGCCTTGGAGAACAAACTTCTGGCTTTTAACTCTCTATATCATGATGTAGGTAAAGCCTAGTTCGGACTAGGCTAGTCATTTAGTAAAGTAGCGAGTAATTTAGTGGCTTCTACTCGCTACTGCACACAGAAATCGTTCGCACTCGGTTTGTATACAGTACACAAGTGGGTGGTGTTTTGCAAGATGAACAGCCTGCAACAAAGTTGCCTCTTCGCTCCAACGGAACGACATTTTTCCCGGCAATAATGAACTAGACTAAATTAACAGGTTCGGAATTGTTTAGCCGGTGAAACAGTAGGCACGAACGTGTGGTGGAGGGAACTCGTCCGATAAAAAAAGAGTAGAATGGATTGACTCGACTAAATCATTCACTAAACTTCTCGACTAATTTTTTGTGGTTCGCACACATTTAGCCACTAAATTACTCGCTACTTTACTAAATTACTAGCCTAGTCCGAACTAGGTGGTGGGGGGAGCTACTCGCCCGATAAAAATAGAGTAGAATGGATTGACTTGACTAAATCATTCACTAAACTTCTCGACTAATTTTTTGTGGTTTGCACACATTTAGCCACTAAATTACTCGCTACTTTACTAAATTACTAGCCTAGTCCGAACTAGGCTTAAGCAACATACCGTTCGACCTACCACTAAATTCATAAGATTCATTTTTTGACATATCGCACTGTGTACCGTAGTCTACAAACAGAAGTAACGAACTGGTACTAAAACTTATCACTAGATGGCGTTACCTGTCAAAAATTGAAGTTTTTTTTTCACAAAGTCGTTAGTGGTTTGGACAAATTCGCGTGTGCTCCGAATAAAAAATTATTTAAAAATAGTTTTTTCGTATTTGGAGGGGTTATTGTGAATAACATGGACAGGTAAGTGTTTAAATATTTGATATTTGACGTTAACAATAACATTTTTTTTATTATTTTGCTCTTTTTTGTAAATTTGTTTGGGTTTTTTTTGGAAAATAATTGAATAAATGAAAAACTATGAAACACGTATATTCTTATTTTGTTTTAATTCCCCGTAAACCACAAAAAATTAAAAATCCGTGTTCTTGAGTTATAGAGGGTTAAGGAAGCACTAGCGGATTTATTAGTGAACAGTATGAGGGAATTTTTTGAATCGAAAATTGAAAAATGTTGAAATGGAAATCAGCATGGATTCACTCAGCAGACAAAAATCCTGAAACAATGAGTTTTTCCGGGAGGATGAAAATGTTAGCGTGGAAAGTGTCGTATGCGTGTCACGAGGGCAACGACGAAGAATCTCGGGTCCCTTCGAGGGTTAGAAAAGCAAGAGCGAGAGTGAGAACGAGTGAAAGAGGAATTCAGATATCACGGCCTGACCCTCGACGACGCTTCTTCCTCTCGCTTCCTCACTCTCTTTTTCTCTCGCGAAGAGAGTGAATTTCGCTCTTACTCGGCTCGAGGCAAAATCCCTCCGCGTTAAACTCTATCGTCGACGTTGCCCTCGGATAACTCGCCACGCCACGTAACACGCTACTCGACAACTCCACTCGAACGAAGCGCGCGCGGTGTGCTCGGATCGTACTGCGACACGATCTCTCTCTCTTCTTATTTTTTCCTTCTTTTTATCTTTTTTTGTAATTTCAAAATTTTATAATTTTTTTCTTTTGTTATGAAAATTGTTGCTCAATGGTATGATTAGGGCATAATAAACTATAAATAAAATCATCATCTCTCTCTCTCTCTCTCTCTCTCTCTCTTCTTATTTTACTTATTTTTGTAAACTTTAATTATTTTTGTATTAGTTTTACTGTTTTTTGGATTTTTTGTATTATTTTTGTATTATTTTCAATATTTGTTAATTTTTGTATTATTTTCAATATTTGTTATGATTATGATTTTGCCCGACAGTTAATTCTAGGGCATAATAAAATTTATCATCATCATCATCATCATCATCATCATCATCTTCTTATTTTTTCCTTCTTTTTATCTTTTATTATAATTTCAAAATTTTATAATTTTTTTCTTTTGTTATGAAAATTGTTGCTCAATGGTATGATTAGGGCATAATAAACTTTATAAATGAAATCATCATCTCTCTCTCTCTCTCTCTCTCTTCTTATTTTACTTATTTTTGTAAACTTTAATTATTTTTGTATCAGTTTTATTATTTTCTGGATTTTTTATATTATTTTTGTATTATTTTCAATATTTGTTATGATTATGATTTTGCCCGACAGTTAATTCTCGGGCATAAGAAAATGTATCATCATCGTCATCTTCTTATTTTTTCCTTCTTTTTATCATTGTTATAATTTCAACATTTTATAATTTTTTTCTTTTGTTATGAAAATTGTTGCTCAATAGTATGATTAGGCCATAACAAAATTAATAAATAAAATCATCATCATCATCTCTCTCTCTCTTTCTCATATTTTCATTTATATTCATATTCATATTCTTATCTTTATACTATTATTGTTTATTATTATTATTATTGTTATTATTATCATTTTATTATTATTTGTTAATACCGTTAAATTTACGAAAGTTGGTCGAAAATTAATTAATTAGTTAAAGTTAGAAAGGTAGATCGTTAGTTTAATTAGAAACTCAGTTGAAAATTAGTTTATTAGTTAAAGTTAGACAGTTATTTAGTTAATTTAATCAGAAATTTAGTTGAAAAATTAGTTAGTTAAAAAATTTAACATACTGAGTCAAATTAAGTAAAAAATAGATTCAAATTGTAATTGACTCTGTCCCCAAAAAAAATAAAACAATACACTATAATCCCAAAAAAACTAGGGCATAATAAAATCTATCCTCAATCCATCATCATTTTTATTTTCCTTTTTATTCTGTACAGACAGCTCGGGAGTTCTTCACAGGCGAAGTCCTTTATTGGCTCGTGGTCTTCTCCCACTGATACGCGGAGCTCGATCCTTCGGTATTTCACGAGATGTTCGACCGGCTGTTCCACACGATGGACCGCATCAAGGAGTTGGACTTTGTACATGTTGCTGTTCGGGCTACAAGAAGACCACCAATACTACCAACGGTCAACCGTTTCTTTCCGAGTGTGAATAAAAGCGTTTCGCTGACCCACTACTCCGTAAGCTAACAAGTTTGCGTCTGAAGCTACCCTGGAAAATCGTGTCAGTGGTGTCGTTCAGCCGTATAGCTGGTTTAGTCAGTGTCGGTTGTTCAGTGCCGGTCAGTGTCGAGAGTTACACCCAGGTACGCGCTTTGATAGATACAGCTTTTTTTTATTGGATCCCCGTGGCGACTGAGGCGATCCCTCGTGGTCTCGTGCTGTTCCTTCATCCGTCAGACTTCCTGCGGCGTCCCACCGGATTCAGCTCGTTCAACCCGTAATCGGCGCGCGTGCCGTACCGAGATCAAAGCTTGCGTTTACTTCGAAAATTGAAAAAAAAAAGTATAGATATAGATACAGTACCTATATCTATAAATTTGGTCAAAATATTTGGCCAAATGTATTTTATTCAAGTTACAAACAACACTTTCAAAAAAACCTACTCATTAGGTTTCATTGATTGTCTTTGACTACAAAATACTCATCTACGGTAAAATCGTAAACACATTGTTTGCCGACTCCTGGTCATAAAACCTTAAATACTGCCTAAAAAACGCAATCTTCTTTTAGCGTTAACTTAGAAGTTTGATTTTTTCAGAGTTTCAAGAGACTGCAGACCTTAGTATACAGTTTTAATTTCAACTAGTTATCTCCACGCGTTCTCGAGATTAATCGTTTTGAAAAAACACAGACGAACGGACGGACGAGAAAGTGACTGTATGTGGGTTTCGTTTTTTTGTTTGCTTTTGAGGTACGGAATCCTAAAAATAATGAAAAATGGCTGAGTGAGGGTGGCGAGCGTTGCTCGAGGATAACCTGTTGGTCAGGACGTTAAAGAACAGATGCATTAGCCACAGGTTAGCCTCTTGCTGTACACTTGGTTTCTATTAGGTACTCTCGTAACATGGTCGATCCTCTCGTGGTCTACTGGGCTTGTACAGCCCCCGGCTCTTTTCTCTCGCTGTAATACTGCTCGATTTTCCTTCTCCCTTTCGCTCCTCTCGTTTCCGGCTCTTCTTCTTCGCTTTCATTCCATGTCTAGTCTCTCTCGTGTTTCCACGTTGGGTTCGACTATAACGCGCCACCGTTGGTGCGCCAGACAAGATAGTACGGTGTAGGAACCGTTGCCGGCCTCGACCATTACCTCCTATCGACTTTTACAACGGGTTCGTGTACGAGCCAACTGTGTGCGCGGGTGTAAGAAAGTTCAAACGTGTTGAACGTTTATATATAGACGTGCACGCGTACCGTGACGATAACCATCAGCCAACACCGTCACGCGTTACGCCAGAGAAGAGCTTCCGCACTGCTTCCCACCGACCCACACCTACCCCGGGCACGTTCGCGAAACCTTCGCGGCTTCGTCGCTCCGCGTTACTTCAGACTTTCATGAATGAAAATCCAACCACGTGGCTAACGGTCACGTGCTTTTATCAACGGTTCTTCATTCAAACGGTGATTCCACGAATCCCACGGACGAGTCATTTAATAGCCAGCTGACGACACGCTCGAGTTACCTCATAGTCGGGAAAGTCTTTGAGGTCAAACCCGTAGAGGTCAAACCCGTTTTCCGGTCAAAGATCGTTATTTCGAAATGCTCAGAATCAAGCATCGCTGAGGTAATTTGGTGTTTCGAAATCTGGGTGTATATTTGGTCTTTGGAAGTGATGACCTTGAGTCTTGGTCAACTTCCGTTTGACCCCTATGTCCCGTTTGACCAAGGCTCAAGGTCATTACTTCCAAAGACCAAATGTAGGCATTGATTTTGAAACACCAAATTGACAACAAGATGCAACGGATTCTGAGCTTTTCGAGATTATGATCTTTGACCGTATTACGAAAACGAATTGGGGATTGCGGGAGCAGGGGGGGGGGAGGGCAAAAGGTGAAAATTCAAATAGCCAAATATGGAACAGCATGGATTTTCGTAACTAAAGAGTGTATAATTGTAACAGTGTTGATTATTAATCTAGGACTATTGGAAATCTATAAGACTATATCTATAGGATCTATAAATAATATAACGGGTTTATAAGAGTTCTCTAGCAAAGCGACTATTTTTATACAAAATGGTACGAAACGCTAATTATAAATCGGGTTATAAATAATCAAAGATAATCTTACGATGCTTACGATATATTTATACTTGAAACGTATAACTTGAATGAAATACAAAAAAAATGAAATTTTCCGAAATTCAACTAGTTTATTGCACTGCAACGTACCTTACTGAAAAGCACGATAAAATATGGTGAAAACGACGTTACAAATTTCCTATAATAGTTACAATGACGTCCACCAGGACTCGAGTCTTCAAATAGTCAACAACGAAGTAAAGGCACGATTCTAGGGATACGATATGGCATCAGGTGAATACTATTCAGCTACAATCGAATCATGGGCTTAACTCGAGAACCCAGAGACCACTTGTGGCAATCCAAGCGAGTCCCTGTAAACTCGCGAGTACAAACGCAGTGGTGCATTAGAAAAGGATGGATCTTAATGCACCACTGTTGTTTTTTAAAGCAAACGAAACATCGATAAAAATGGATTTTCAAAAATGAAATGAATAAAAAATGAATGAAGTAATATCAACATTAGAGATATCATTAAATGATGAGAATCCAAATCTCGACACGATTTATTTCGATTCTGGTCGTTGAATCTATATTTGAAAGAATATTATTAATCCTACGAAATATTTAATTTTGCCTGAAAATCTCTCATTTAGCGCTAATTATCCAATGACAATTTCTATTTCCATCCGATAACTCGTCAAAATGTATCTCCTCGTTACATGAAATATCACGAGAGCTACCGATGTAGGATAAGATATTCGATTGAATTAATTATGCGAACGAGACTCTGGTGCTCGCAAGGATTAAATAGCTTCCAACGATTAATTAGCACCCAGAGAGAATTCATTTCGAGGCATTACTCGATATATATTTGAAATATTCTTGGTTATTTCAGTTTAGTTTGATTATGAGTCTCGATATATAATAAAGGAATTATTTTCGAATTTTCGGATAAATAATTTAATTGTTATAAATGTATGAATTTAATGTTTGCTTATAGAAAAACAGCTTTTGCAAATAGTTGCAAAAAGAATGGTGCTGGATCGGTGAAAATTCTCGATTATTGAATCGCTATTTTTGTCGATTATTAATCACAAATAACGACCAAAAGAAATTATAAAAATAAAATTATTTTAAAAAATATAATTCAACGAAAAAAAAAGCGATTTAATTTTTTTGAACCCAAATTTACGCTACCACTGTCTTTTTAAAAAATCTTATCGCTAAATGGCCAAACGACCTTTCTTCTAAGTTCAATCCGCGATATCGTAAAAACCCAAAATCATGAAAAAGCCTGTCCTTGAAAATTTTTCAAAATGACGTACCGAGTCCAAAAAAATTGCAGTAATAAAAATAAAGAAGGAAATCGAAGCTGTATTCGTCCTCTTCGAAGCGCCGTTCAGTAGATTGGTTTACGATCTTTTTTTCTCTAAGATATTCGATTTTTCGAGATTCTCGGCATAATATTAGCCGTAGTAAAAAGAAATCAATTATTTTCTGGAGTCAATCAATCGCAAACTGAGTGGACCAATCACAAAACTGTCGGAAAAGATTGTTCAACTAAAGCCATCTATTGGATGAATTAGGTGACTAGAGCCATCTATTGGATGAATTAGGTGACTAGAGCCATCTATTGGATGAATTAGGTGACTAGAGCCATCTATTGGATGGATTAGGTAACTAGAGCCATCTATAGGAAAAATAATGGATTTCTTTTTACTACAACTAATACTTTTGATCAAGACTGTATATATATATACATATGTCACGTATCGTGGCCTCTGTTCGTTCATAGCCCATTAAAATGGCCACTGAAATATCCCGGGCAATAAAAATGTCCGCAGTCATAAAGTAAAGTAATACCAGTCGGGGAGGGTGACCGGGTTGTTGGAAGGACTGGGGGGGAGGGGGGGGGGGGGGGGGGGGGGGGGGGGGGGGGGGGGGGGGGGGGGGGGGGGGGGGGGGGGGGGGTAGTGAGACCAACCACCTTTTTACATCGGTAGCTTGTACGCTCGTGTAGGATGTAATTCCTGGAATCACTTACGGAAAGAAATCGACACCGGATACCGATATAGGTGAAAGGAAACACGCGTGCCCCGTTAATCCTGAACGGACTCATTTATCCCTCTTTTCCTTTACATTTTTGTCGCTGCTCTTGTTTTCCATCTCAGGACTCGCCACAGGCTCGAGATACGAGACGGAACGATTAATCTTGTTGGCAAACTGACCAGTCAGCTCTAATGGAACTAGAAAACGATACGGCTGCGCAAGCTCGCGACTCGGACTAACCAATGCCGTTTTTTTTTTTTTCTTAATTGAGATGCATTTGCGTACGTTTGCTCAGATACCTGATTCTCCTTGGAGAATTATTATCAGTTTTCAGCAATGGTACGTTCACCTACGAGAAATTTACGAAAAACGTCTCGAAAAACAATTGGAATTTTTGACAGTGTACGACCGACGCCATCTTGTATGGTTATAGAAAATATGAACATTTACTTTTATTTAGCACGACGTTGAGTTTGTTTGGGTTTGGTTGGGTTTGTATTCGGCTCGCATGTCCATACTGAGCTAAGCGGTCACCCATCCAAGTATTTTTGCCCGATTCCGAAAGCCCCACTTCCGAACGACATTTTGTTCTACACACCTAAATTTCTTTTCCGTTCACTCAACTCGAGCAATCCGCGGAGAGTCGTTCGACGGTTGGCACAAAACGTGGTATTGCGCATGCGCCACTGTCTTCAATTTTTACGAGCACACGGGTTAAAAATTTTCTTCGCGATCGTTTTCCACTTTCAACACTCGACGACACTGAGATATTCATTTTGTGCCGAAAAAGCGAAAAGTTCGTATTCTTCCAACCGCTACGAATCGTTATCATTTTTTCCTACCCGAAAATCCGAAGATGCGTTGGAACTGAGTGCGCACGAAACGAGGAAATGTTTACGCCGCGCGACGACGAGAGTAGCGCGGCGAAGCAGAAACGGCAACAACAGAGTATAACACGAAAGCGAGAGAGAAAAAGAATCGGATGGTGGGAACGAGCGACGCGAGCGGCGTTACTCGGAGGCTCGTGGGGTAGAGAGACTCCGAGATGGTGGGGGAAACCGCGCAGGGGGTCGCGGGTGGGGGGAGAAGCGCGCGGTGCAAACTCGCGGGCACTGCAACCACGGCGGCTAACGAAGAAGCACGCACACCGCGAGGGCGCGCTCCTCGGATTCACGGTTCGAACCGTCGAAGGACGCTCATAACCCCCAACGCTAACCTCGAAAAAAAGGCGAAAAGGGGTGGGGGAAGAGGCCGCGAGTCAGAGGCTCAAACTCCTCTGAACGCTTTTCTCTATCTCGAATAAAAATAAAAAACGAGTAGCTGGAAAACATCGCGGCGAAAGGGACGGGAGGGGCAAGTTGACGATTCGTATCGCCGATGGAGACTTTTAGCAATCGACGCTTCGACACTTTTGTCACAACTTTTTTTTTGGGCCAACCACGCGGAAATCTTTCGCGAGCACGCGATCGCTTAATTTCAGGACAACACGTGTTCGAATCTCCACCGGCTATGACACTGATACGGATAATCAAGAAAAATTGATTTTACCGGCGTGAAGTGAACGCTTTTAGTGTCGTGAACTGACTCTGCGACGAATATTCATCGTGGGGTATTACAGGATTGAAATTATTACCGAGTTACGGAAGTGTGTGTTATTTTTTGTCCATCTAGAACGAAACTTTCGTTCTGGACAAAAAATGTTTTTGTTCTACGTGAAATAATCGACGATTGTAAACGATCGATCGAACCAGCAAACTTCAGAAGTGATCGTTAATTCGGACTTTCGCCGAGTTTCAACGTTTGACGAAGATCGAGTGCTGTGTTCGTGAAACAAAAAGTGTCCGAACGACTGCAGCGCCGCAGAACTGGATCTAATTGGAAACTACGTAAATTCGACGTTTTTTTTTATCTCGTAGTGGCACACCTGCAAACGCATCAGTCGAGTCGAAGCTTCTAGAAATTCGTTCGAATTCGTCTCGTGCAGGAAATTTCAATAATCAAGACATATTTTTCCACGATTGCCCGGAAGTCGATGAGAATCCGTAGGATCGAAAAATAAACGTTTTTGTCCAGTTTCGTTCTGTTTTCGCGCGGGTCGTGGCGCGAAATGCGATCAAGCGGCGTAGGGGGTGGGGAGCTCTCGGTAAACGGACAATCTCCGCGAACGTTCGAAAACTCGCGATCGGAATTAATCGGGTAGTTTCGGTTTGAACGGAGTAACTCATTGGCGAGGGTGGTGGGGGTGGGGAAGAGGAGACTCGCGACGCCATACTTGTGTTTTCTTTCGCTCGACAATGTGGACCAAGAAAAGCGTTTTCGCGATTCAACCCAGCGTCGTTATTAAATCCCTAATTACATTCGTTTCCCCAGACATTTTTTTCGTCACGAACTCGCACTGCGAACGAACCGGAAATTCGCTCGGAACTAATCAAGGTTAGAAACGTAATAAACGTTATTTTATTTTCAAATCTGTAACCGTCAAAAGTGCATCAAGGGAAGGAGTGTCGATCGAGAAGCTTCCATTTAATATTTCCAGTGCCAATCGTCCAAATTGCGTTTTCGCGTTCGCGGGCTCGAGTTTTTTTTTTTCTTCGTTCTTTTCATGCGGCAAAAATCTCGAGCGTGCACTTCTTGCGTTCAACGCTCACGAGAAATTATCGGTAGGGGTGAATAGTAAACTTTTCGTCTCGCGGTCACGACCGAGCTGAGAAAACGTAAATAAACAAGCGCGGCCATCTTTTCGAGAGAACGCTACTTCGAGCATCGTAAATAAAGGACGCGAAATTCCGTTCTCGCGATTCTCGATTGAACTCGAAATTATCGTACTTGTTAATCGTATAATCACATATAATAAAAACAACAACAACAACAATAATAATAATAATAATAATAATAATATCAATATTCTTAAAAATAAAGTTCGCGGATTAAAAAAGTGTAGTGTTTCGTCCGATATATTCGTTTGTAGGATATATATACATATATATATAGTTCCGGTCGAGGAATCGACAGTTTCAGTGCAAGGAAAAGACGACCGAGAGTGAATCGACGATGAGCGACGCCGGCATTGTTGGGGCGATTGCGATAAGCTTGTTCGGTAAGCACTTCACCGATTACTTTTTTTTTAATTTATACATTTCAAAAAAATGTTTATTTGTCTTTTGGGTCCTTTTTTCGTCACAAAAATGGAATATTCAATTTTAGAGGGAAGAAAAGTATCGAATCTTCTTTTTTTTCATTTTTGGGTTTACGAATTGTTATTCGTGGGAAAATTCTTCGGAGTACGGAGAAAATTGACTTGAGGGGTAAAATGGACCTGTCTCATTGAAGAGTGTGACAAAAATGATTCTTAAAGGTTACTTCGCGCGGAATACTATTATTATTTTTTCATTTTATTTTTTATCATGGTGATTTTAATCGTATATTCTTTTTCATAAAATTCGCATCGCTTGGGTTTTCAATATGAACAAGCAGAAATGTTCGAATGATGTTTACGATTTGTGTCGCATACAAAAATGAGTAATAAAAAATACTAAAAAATGAGTAATGAAAAATACTGAAAAATTAGTAATAAAAAATACTAAAAAAATTAGTAACAAAAAATACTGAAAAATAGCAATAAAATTACTGAAAAATTAGTCATAAAAATACTAAAAAATTAGTCATAAAAATGCTAAAAAATAAGTAATACAAAATACTGAAAAATGAGTAATAAAAATACTAAAAAATGAGTAATAAAATATACTAAAAAATGAGTAATAAAAATACTAAAAAATTAGTAATAAAAATACGAAAAAAATTAGTAATAAAATTTCGTTATCATCATAAAATAAATTGGTAATAAAATATTTCGTAGCATTTCTACCTATCGAAGCTTCGTAATTATCCCGTTCGGAATACGTAAATTCTTTTTATTCCGTATTTAATCGTGCTTTAATCACACTCGTTTCTCTTATTCTCTTTTATTCGGATGGGTGCGTTGTTGCACAGGCGGGGAGAAAAAGCTGCTGAGATCAACGTCCTCGGCCTCGGTTGGACCGGACGGTATGGACGCCGGTTATTCGATGCTCGGTGGTGGCGATCTCGACGTTTGCAGAATGTTCGACCAGTACTCTTACAAGGTAAGATCCGCAACCGTTTAATTCGCCAATTCCACTAGTTGGAGAGGTGACCCTATTATTTTGACGTTTTGTGAAAAAAAATGAATAAAATTGAGGCAAACGAGTGATAGAATATTGATACGGAAAAGTAGGGTGATGAAAATGATTACCGGGATCGGTGAAGTGTCGAGCGGCTTTGCGCGGTCAATACTCGGAGCGGTGACCGGTTAACCCCGACGGCGGCAATTTTGAAACATTAATACGAGCTACCGCGTCATTTATAACAATTATGAAATCGTGTATGTATATATAACGATCGGGATTAACGCGTAGGATACTTTTCGTCCCATAAATTAGTTCCAGATGGGAGCGCTGGGACTCCATAGAAAGTTCCCATAGGAAACAAAGATAGGATTCCGAACTCCAACTCCGCGTCTACGATCGACCCGAAACTCTGCACGAGGATTCCTTCCGAGCTCTGAGAAAACTCGAGACGCCAAAAAATCGTGTACATTGTTTCGAAAGTCGTTTCGGGGTTTTTTGGGTTTACTGAGGTCGGTTTGAATTTGTTTGGGTTTATTTAGGTTGGTTTGGGTCATTTTTGGTTTGTTAGGGTGAATTTCGGATTGTTGGGGTTCTTTACAATCTGTTTGGGTTTGGTGTATCTTGTTAGAGTCTATTTTCATTTTGGGTTTGTTTGGGTTTGTTTGGGTTTACATTGGTTCTTTGGGATCGGTTTGGGTTCGTTTCGTTTTGTTTGGGTTTGTTTGGGTTTATCTTGGTTCTTTGAGATCGGTTTGGGTTCGTTTCGTTTTGTTTGGGTTTATCTTGGTTCGTTGGGATCGGTTTGGGTTTATTCCGTTTTGTTTGGGTTTATCTTGGTTCGTTGGGATCGGTTTGGGTTCGTTTTGTTTTGTTTGGGTTTGTTCGGGTTCGTTTCTTTTTGTTTGGGTTTGTTCCGTTTTGGTGGGTTTGTTTGGGTTCGTTTCGCTTTGTTTGGGTTTGTTTGGGTTTATCTTGGTTCTTTGGGATCGGTTCGGGTTCGTTTTGTTTTGTTTGGGTTTGTTTGGGTTCGCTTCTTTTTGTTTGGGTTTGTTTGGGTTTATCTTGGTTCGTTGGCATCGGTTTGGGCTTGTTTGGGTTCTGTTAGTTTTATGACACCGTTTGGGTTTGTTTGGGTTCTGTTAGTTTTATGACACCGTTTGGGTTTGTTTGGGTTAGTTGAGGTCTTTGTGGATCAGTTGGGCTCTGTTTGGGTTTGTTTGGGTTCTGTTGGTTTCCGTTGGGATCCATGAATTATTTTGGGTCCGTTTGGGTTTGTTTGTATTCGTTAAAGCCTGTTTGGGTTCCTTCGTCCATTGAGAACGCAGTGAAATTTAAAAACGTTCAAAATTCGATATATCCAAAACCATCGCTCGTCACCAAAAATCCTGTCAGGGAGAATCTCTCAGAATATTAAAAAAAAAGGTCTTGACATTCCACTGCGAAATTTCAGCTGTCCGAAGGCTGTTGGAATCGATTAATTTATTCAACGTCTTTTCCAAGCGAAAATCGATTCAAATTTAAGTGAAAACTCCGATAAAACTTAAAAAAGGACACGTCAATCAAAGATTGCACACGAAGAATATTAAAAGATTGCATCATCGGAATAATCAAAATCGAGAATCGAGTTGTACGAGCACGATCCTCGAAGTCACCTATTTACCAAATAACGTTTTTTTTTCTCTCTTTTTTCTACGGGCACACACACACACATTTCTCTTTATTTTATCTTCCCTTTTCGTGACTGACGTACACAACGGTCATGCACAGTCCCACGTGTCACGTAGTAGGCGAACCCTTTGTTTACTCGCCTTCACTGACCAATCTCATTTCGAACGTTCCCTTCGAATTCTATCCCTCCCAAACTCGCGAATTCACTTAAGAATCGAGTTCGAGCCTCGTACATCGAAAAACGATAAACAAATCAAGATTTCCGAAGAACAAGGCAAACAATAAAAGAAAAAAGAAAAAATTAATGAAAACTGATCGAAGATCCCTTTGTATCGGTAGATCGAAATAAAAATTCAATCATAAATAATTATATATTAAAATAATATATAAAATAATATATAAAATTCATTCAATAAATAATTATATATTATTAAATAATATATAATTATTAAATAAAAATTCAATCGGATAAAACGTGGAATGATGGGATCCTGAAGGAGGGGAATCCTTAAAGGAGAAAGGAGTGAAAAATTAAATAACAACAAAAGCAACAATGATAATAATAATAATAATAACAACAATTTGAAAAAATAATAATATTAATAAACAACTAAAATGATGATAATAATTAATTATAATAATAAACAACAGCAATAACGACAAAAACAATAATTCATAATAATGGATTATAACTATAATAATAAAAAATAAATAAATATGTATAAAAATAAATGATAATAACAATTAAAAACAATAATAATATTCATAAACAACTACAATTATGATAATAATTAACTATAATAATAGAAAATGAATAAATATGTATAAAAATAAATAACAATAATAAATAAAATAAACAACTTCAACAATAATAGTATTAATAAACAACCACGATTATGATAACAATTAATTATAATAATAAACAACAAAAAAATAATTCATTATAATGGATTATAACTATAATAATAAAAAATAAATAAATATGTATAAAAATAAATAACAATAATAAATAAAATGAACAACTTCAACAATAATTATAATAATAAACAATAGCAATAACAACAAAAACAATAATTCATAATAATGAATATCAACTATAATAATGAAAAAATAAATAAATATGTATAAAAATAAATAACAATAATAAATAAAATAAACAACTTCAATAATAACAATAATTAACGATTATAATAAAAAACAACAACAACAATAATTAATAATAATTAACACCAAGAATAATAATTGATAATAAGGAATACCAATCGCAATAAAAATTTAAAAAAATACATTGCACAATAAAAATGAATGCCAACAATAAAAATGATGATAATAATTAACAACACTAATAACAACGATGTAGCATAATAAAAAAACACTGATGATCACAAACAACAACAATAAAATTATTATAAAAAATGCAAACTACGCGATTACGACACGACAATAAATAACGAAACATAAAACATCCAAACATCATTAAACACGAGTATCGTAAACTATGATTCATTAATAATGAAAATATCCGATGAGAAGTTGCGTAAAAAGTTTTGTTTCAGCGCTCCCCGTTTAAAAGTATTATAAAGATCGCGAAAAAAAAAGTGAAAATAAAAAATCAGCCGTAATTCGCGAACTCGACTGTGGCGACCTCTGCAATCTCTCGTATACGTCTAGAAACACAATTTCCGTAAATCGAACTCCAACGTTTCGTCGGTTTCTGTGCATTTCGTTTTTTTTTTAAATTTATTTAATTTTTTATTTTTGTTATTCAACGAAATAACAAACTCCGGGGAATTTTAATCGGGGTTTTAGCCAAGATCGTAATTGAGGAAAGCAACGAGCGGTGGGCAGGGAGGGGGGGGGGGGGTGGGGGGGAAAATTATTTCTGGCTGTTGAAACGAAGTATTATAAAAGAAAAGTAAAATGGGTTAAGCCAACTACATCGAAGCACTCGTTGATGATTAAGAATAGTCGAAAAAAAAAAAACAGTACAAGATTGAAGCGATAAAACGTATGATTATGTTGGGAATCGCCTGGGGCCCACAAAAGAACGGGTTTTCTCGATTCTCGTCTCCTTGTCGATTTCTCTCTCTTTCTCTCTCTCTTTTTTTCTCTCTCCCTTTTTTTTCTCTTTTTATTATTCTGTTATTTTCGATATTATTATTTTTTTTTTCCTTCTATGTTTGTATTAGTTTAAGTTCGTTTTTTTCTGGTTTTTCTGCTTTTTATTTTTTTTTCTGGTTTTTCTGCTTTTTACTTTTTTTTTCTGGTTTTTCTGGTTTTTATTTTTTTTCTGGTTTTTCTGCTTTTTATTTTTTTTTTATGGTTTTTCTGCTTTTTATTTTTTTTTCTGGTTTTTTTGCTTTTTATTTTTTTTCTGGTTTTTTTGCTTCTTTTTTTTCTGGTTTTTCTGCTTTTTATTTTTTTTCTGGTTTTTCTGCTTTTTTTTCGGTATTTTTCGCATTTATTGTATATTCTGTATTTATTGTATTTTTCTAATTTTTGCATCTTTCGGTTTTGCCCGAATATTTTTTTAGGGAATAATAAACTTATCAATCAATCAATCTCTCTCTCTCTCTCTCTCTCTATTTTTCTTTCTCTTTTTTTGAGGAGACCAGAATGATTTATTCTTCGCTGTAATTGAGCCGGTTCGATTGAGCGTAATGTGATTGGCTCACGTGCTATAAGGTTGCGAGATCAAAGGCCAATCGAGGGACGAGAAAAAGTTGAAAAAAATCGTCTCTGAATTATTGCTGAAATAAAGAGAAAAAAGCTTGTAAAAAACACGATCGCACAGATACGACACTAAAAAATGACTTGTGTGAGAATATTTGGAATATTTTGAGAATATTTTGAATATTTTGAGAATATTTTGAATATTTTGAGAATATTTTGAATATTTTGAATATTCTGAATATTTTGAGAATATTTTGAATATTTTGAATATTTTGAATATTTTGAGAATATTTTGAATATTTTCGAAAAACCGTTTTTTCCAAATTTTCGAAGTAAAATCCCGCTTCAAAAATTCGTAAAGTCCTTCAATCACATTTTTGAAATCTTCTTCAATAATTATATCTCTAATGACGAATAGTCGACAAGACCGATCAAAGGAAAAAATTCGAATCGTCATTCTTCAAGAAAATTTCCAACTCGGACTATTGCGTCATCGATAAACCACCATGAATTCCAGCTGGTCTTTCACCACGATCGTTTGTTGCAAATACCACGAACTTTTCTCTCTCTTCGCCAGGTCGAATACCGAGTGTAAATTCGAAATAAAACGTGCATCGTGGGTGCATTAATTCACAGGTGTAATCGTAAAACGATAGTGAATTCTGGTTGGTTCGCGTCACGATTTAATTGCTCCAGACATCGCTGAAAAACCTTTTCCTCTTTCCTCGAAAGTTACGACTCCTCGTATATTTACTGTGCATTAAATATAAATATACGTCAAGAGAAGAGACTTAAAAGCATTCGAATTCTGAAACCCCCTTTTTCCATAATCAGGCAATAGTCCTCGAAAAAATCATTTCTCGAATCTGCGCGTCTTCGAAATCACCTTAAAACGAATTTTCGACCCTTTTGCTGCCATTTCAGGGACCTTTTCGTTTTTCATTTTTGACGAAGGTGGAAAATACGAGCATTAGAAAAATAATATATCGCAGTGGGGTAAACGTCGACCCATCAATTTATGGAAATTCACGTGTATAGCTCGGTGGCTTTTACGCATGCGCACGAGCTAAACCCCCCATTTCCTGCTCAACGACGCCTGCGTTACGATTAAATATAACGAGAACGAGGCATAATTAATCCTTTAATGATACACGGATGTATCTGAATAAAAGATTCATTAAATTGCAATTCTCGGATAATTGGCTTTTGAATATTGAACGGTTCGAGACCTCGGTTACACGACCGAAACGTCATTGGCGAATTAGTCACTTTTCTGCTTGACGTTTTGGAAGGGGCGGGGGGGCATCGTGGGTATTTGTGGGACTTTTGGAATTTGCGAGAGTCTGAATACAGTGTACTGGGGTAGGCTTGTTGTTAAAAAAAATACCAGTTTGGAGTCGATCTTTGAAGGGCAATAGAATTGATTTTTTTTTTTGGACGTTCGGCAGAAAGAATGGATTTTGGGGACTTCTGGTTGAAAATACTAACAACTGAGTAACTGTTACAGGAGTCGAGGGTTGGATAGAGTAAATTCTGGAGATTTGAATGGAATTTTTATTGAATGAAATTTAAATTGAATCGAAGCTGAATTGAAATTTAATTGAATTTGAATCGAATTTGAATTGAATTCGAGTTGTATTTGAATTAGATTTGAATTTAATGTAAGTTGAATTCGAATTGGGTATAAATTGAATTGGAGTCGAATTTGAATTGGAATTGAATTTGAATTGGAATTGAATTTGAATTGGAATTGAATTTGAATTGGAATTGAATTTGAATTGGAATTGAATTTGAATTGGAATTGACTTTGAATTGGAATTAAAAATAAACATCTTCAAGAATAATAATATTAATAAGCGACCACAATTATGATAAGAATTAAGTATAGTAATAAACAACAGCAATAACAGCAAGAACAATTCATAATAATGGATTACAACTATAATTGTATTTGAATTAGATTTGAATTTAATGTGAATTGAATTCTCATTGGGTATAAATTGAATTGGAGTCGAATTTGAATTGGAATTGAATTTGAATTGAATTCAAATTCAATTCCCATTGGATTAATTGAATAAATTGAATATTAATGATTGATTAATAAATCAAATTGGAATTGAATTTGAATTGATTTGAATTGAATTTGAATTGATTTCAATTTAATTTGAATTAATTTGAATTTAATTTAAATTAATTTGAATTTAATTTGACCTCAATTGAATTAACATTACATTCAAATTGACTTTGAATTGGGATCCAATAAATCAACTCGCACTGGAATTAAACTTAAATAAAAATAAATTCAATTCCACTGGAATAGAATACGTTACTTTTTAAAATCGACTTAAAACGTAATAAATCGCGAAGTTGATTCATAATATCACCATAAGACAAATAAGAAAATCCCAGTTTTCGATTGTCTCGTCTCACCGAACCAAAACAAACACATCGTAACATAAACAGGAACGCGAGCCGGTTCGATCGGGTCTTTGAATGAAGTGGGCCTCTCTCGAGTGAATGGAACCGGGATCGTTGTGTTTTTGCACTTTTTTATTTTCTCGTTTATTCGAGACTAAATTTACCCGAGGATTCGTCGCACGGCTCGCCGGAGATTAAGAGAGAGAGAAGTCGAATAGGAACGCGAATTGATACGTTGCCTCACGTAGAGGGGGGGGGGGAGAGCATGCTTGAGGAGCAATTGAAGCGACACGTGGAGCCAGCTGTGCGTGAATTATTTTTGAAATAACCTCATTCGCTCGGGCCGTTTCCAGTGTAGCAAACTTTCGACAATTTTCGTCTATATCCAAAAATGAAAATCATAAATCGCGCCCAAACACGAGAAGGAAAATAAATTTCGACGAGGAGAAAAAAAATTGAAGGGGGGAGGGGGAGAATGAGTCGAGAAACGAGGAAGAAGCCATAAGAAAGGAAACGAATATCAACAAGCTTATGCAACGGCAGAGGTCACCCGAGACTTGATGACGTCGAAATTCGCCAACTCTGCTCGTTGAAGAAAAGAAAAAAAAGAGAGCAAATTACGTAACCCGTGTTTCGAGCTTTTGCCGTCTCTGCTTTCATTCTCAACGAATTATTTAGCCAACTTTTCTCGAAGTGGGAAAGGAAAGTTTGAGGATAAATAATATTGCTTGTTTAGTGATTTGTCGTTTCGTACTGTATAATACTCGTGACAAAAAAAAACTTTTTTTTTTGGCTTTAATATGGAATTTTGAACGATCGAACGATTTTTGAGAAAGTAATGAAAATGTTCAATCTTCATTTTTTTTTAAATTTTATTTCAAATTCGTGATGGTTTGGAGAATATTATTTTTAATCATTTTAATAAGATGTTTATGAATAATTTAAACAATATTACTTCTAGTAATTTTAAGATTATTATTAATAATATTTTACATAATGTTATTGATAATATTTTGTATTTATGGTATTTATAGTTTTTTTTTTAATTTATTAATTTTTTTTTAAATTATTTTTAAAAAAATTTTTATTTTTTATTTTTTATTGTTATTTATAGTAATTTTAATAATTTTATTAAATAATTTTAACAACATTATTTCTACTAATTTAAATAATATTATCAAAAAATTCGAAAAACTATTAATAGTTGAACTCTTAATAAATTATTAATAAAACTAAACTATTAATAAATTATTCCTATTAATTTTAATGATATTAGTTCGAATAATTTGAACAATCCTATTTCTAATATTTATTTTTTTGATAATAATATTCACAGCTGGTACAATTTTGAATCAATCGGTAGAATCTTGTGCTCGCAATCCTCGTGTGTTTTCCGGTGGAGCTCGATATATTATTACGTCCGTATGTTAAAAAAGAAAAAAATAATAATCGAGATCTGATTCTCCATATGCATTTATTGACGACGAAGAGCTCTCACCTTTGCTTCGATTTTCAATCTTCATCGATGCTTTGACCTATCGAGGAAGAATTTGGAAAAGAAAAAAAAGAAAAATAACAAATCACTCATGATATAGATGCATCGTCATGCGAAAGATCTTCTATCGGGGACGTTTGATGAAAGGGCGATTTCATCAGCGCTGCACAATATTCACTCTCGATTATTACCAACGAAACATTTCGTATCCAACACTCAACTTGACTGATTTTTTTTTTTATTATTTTTTTTTTAATCGAAATTAGATATAATCGTTATTATGGAACTCGACGTAATAGAATCGTGAATTACTCGACGATTGGTGACGACACGATTCGTTCGATCGAAGAATCGATTGGAAACCATTTATCCCCGATTGCTCAATCGATCATAGGAATAATCGAGATTTCGCGGAAACTTCGATTTTTTTTTTCTATCAAGTATTTAATTCGCGTGGATAAAAATTTCCACGTGAATTTCATAGCAAGAAATTAACATTTAAAAAAATTCATATGCGATACAAATCGAGTACTGGAAGCGTGATAATAATTATTGTAATTAACATAGCATTAGACTATAATTATTAGGAATTGAATTAAATTAAAAACAAAACTCATATGGAATATAAATTAATATCGAGCACTGAGAACGAGATAATAATTTGTATTGTAGTTAGAGTAGTAAAAAAATTAAAATTCAAAATAAAAAACAATTACGAAGAAAAAGGAAAAAGTATCGTTTTTTACCAGAAATATTTCGCTCATTTCGACAAAATAATAAAAGTGAGAATTCAAAAAACAATAATTTAAATAGAATAAAGCCAAATATTTTTTTGACCACGAATATTTCTCCAATTTTGATTTAAAAAAATGGAAATTGAAATAATCATTGAAAAAACGATTGGAGAAATTGAAACGACAATTTTGCAAACTATAAATCAGAAAAATTCGCTCTTTATGAATTTTCTTATCATGTATATTTCGCGAATTCTGAAAAACCTTAACAAACAAAAAAATAAAAATGGAAAATAAATAGGTATGGAAGTTTAAACACGTTACTAAAAATAATGAAAATTAATAAAAAATAAAATAAAAAACAGTATATCCAAAAAATAGAATATTTAATAGAATACTAATTGGAAAAATGGAAAATCTAGAAAAACTCAAAATACGTATAAAACAATAGAAAAAATAAAATTTAAAAAAAAACGAAAAAAAAAATAGTAAAAAAAAATTGAAAAATGATGAAGAATATTACAAGTGATCGTCGTATATCCGTGTAATATTCGCTTATCGCGTCGCACTCCCATTTCTTTTCGCGGATGTTCGTTGTGAAAAAGTGATGGCGGTATAAAAATGGCTCGTTGACACGTGACGTTAATGACCTAACCGTCTCAGTCTTCCCTCTCTCTCTTTCCCCCTCCCTTCCACTCTTCATTTTTTTCGCCCTTTTCTTTTTTCTCTTTTTCTGCCGATGTTTTTGCGACGCCCTGTATATGCACACCCACGATCGAACACACGTACACAAGCCTTCCTCAACATACAAAACAGTCGTTTATCACGCTCTTCCTCTCGGGGAAACACAAAAAATCCCTTTCGGACACACGCACCGATATACTGGCTTATGAACAAAACGGGATAAAAAAAAGGATACGAGAAGTTAGGGCGAGGAAGGGGCTTGGAAAAAATGGCGAGCCCGTTATATTAGATGTGATTGATAGCCGGGTCGAACTCCATTAATAGCCTAACGAGAATTCACGCTTCGATTAATTCGCGTGGCGTTTACGAAAAATAAGGAGAAATAGAAAAAAAAACAAATTGTTATTTTTCTTCATTCTGCAAAAAAAAACAAATTGTTATTTTTCTTCATTCTGCAAAAAAAAAACAAATTGTTATTTTTCTTCATTCTGCAAAAAAAATTGTTATTTTTCTTTATTCTGCAAAAAAACAAATTGTTATTTTTCTTCATTCTGCAAAAAAACAAATTGTTATTTTTCTTTATTCTGCAAAAAAATAAATTGTTATTTTTCTTCATTCTGCAAAAAATATCCAATAGTTTTTTTCAGAATATTTTTTTTATTATTCCGCAAGAAATCTTCAGTTTAAAAAAAATATATATTTTTGTATTATTCTGCAAAAGATTTTCAGTATTTTTTTAAAGAATATTTTGTTTACTATTCCGTAAAAAAAACTTTAAAATTTTCTCTGCAGATTTTTTTCGTATTACTCTGGAAAAAATGTTCAGTGTTTTTTTACGGAATATCTTCTTTATTATTCTGCAAAATATTTTCAGTTTTTTTTTAAAGAATATTTTGTTTATTATTCTGTAAAAAGTCTTTAATATTTTTTACAGAATAATAAACAAAATATTCTTTAAAAAAAAACTAATACTACAATCTAAAAATTCTACAAAAAAATTCTACAAAATTCTACAATCTACAATGCTACAAAAAAAGAATATTTCTACAATCTTCAGTATTTTATTTCCAAAATATTTTTTTTATATTATTCTGAAAAAAAAGTTAAATTTTTTTTATTCTGCAAAAAATATCCAATACCTTTTTGCAGAATAATTTAATCGATCAGTGTACTCGGTAAACTTTTTATCACTAAATGGAAATGATTTTGTTTTTCCGCCTCGTTCTTTCCGTCTCTGGACGTTATTGATTTATCGAATGTTTAGTTTTGTTGTTTTTTTTTTGTTCGTTGTTCATCCAGCGCTCGGAGCGTTTTCTTCGAGGATAAATTAAATGAAAGGGCCATTCAGTCCCCGGTCGACGGACGATTGACTCGATTTGTCTTTCAACGTATATAGTGTGCTCACTTATGTGTGTGTGTGGGTGCCTCTGCGGCGAACATACATTTATCACATGTTTGCGTCAAACGTAGCAAACACGGATCTGACGTTATCAATGACTCGCGAGAGTTTGATGTCGCAATGACATTGCAATTCTAGATACCGAATTCCTATCTCCCTTCCCCTTCCCCGGCCAACCCCTTCGGGCTGCGATCGGAATAATTCATATCGCAATCTGCTCAACATTGTTCTACATTCGGTCGTCACTAATTTTCAATTCAAACCAACCAAACCCATATGAAATATTAATAACGATAATTGTTAATTACTAATAAAAATTGCGGTAATTAACGATTCTAATTCACATTTTTCTATTATTTATTTCTTCAAAATTTATTAGAATATTTATACGTTATCAAATAAATTATATACAATTTTTAATATAAATAATACGAAATTGTATATAATTTATTTGATATTTTTTCTAATATTTTATAATAATAAATATTTATTTGTAAAAGAATAATTATCTTTCCTATAAAAATTGTAATGATTAACAATTTTACATACATCATACATTTTGTTAGTATAATTTTTATTTTGTTAACATTTATTAGATTATTTATACGTAATAAAATTAGTTATATACAATTCTGTATTGTTTATATATACAATTATATTTAAAGTTATATATAAAGAAAGAAAATTATTTATAAATGCATAATTATTATTCTTCTTCGATCCTGGTAACTTTCGAATCAATTCACGTCAGAATTTACTCAACATTTTTTACATTCGGTCGCAAATAATTTTGGATTCAAAGCCATCAGGCACACATGAAATTATAAACATTAATAATCTTTAATCACTATAAAAAATTGTAGTAATTAAAAATCGCAATACTTTTTATTCTTTAAAAATTTCTTCGAATATTTATACGTAATACAAAATAAACAATATACAGTTTCGTATTATTTGCAAAATACAATATTTTCAAACAAATTACAAAATACAAAATACATTATATTCAAAATAGTATATATAAAACAAAATAATTTCGTATAGAAAAATAATTATTTTTCCCCGTTTCTCTTCATAACCCCTCCCCTCTTGCCCTCCTTATCCCCTTTCCCAACAGAAACATTCGTTTCTCCTCTATTCTTTTTTCTTCATACTTTATCTTTCCCCTTAACATTTTTCGTACTTTGTTTTCCCATATTTCATATTCCCCTCCTCTCTCTTCGTTAAAACGAAACGAGAGGAATTCTCCGCCATTTTGCCTGGCAGTGATCTTGTTCTTCCGGTCCTTGATACACAAGGCTCGGTATCCTTAAAAGAAAACGAATAAACGTAGATCGATAGAATGTATATGTCTATAGAAATAGATACATCCCTCCCCCCCCCCCCCCCCAACGGCAAACCCCATCTGTCGTCCTACCCCTTCGCTGGCACAAAGAGTATGGAGTATTGAAGCGAAGAAATTAAAGCTGGATTTCAAATGAAAATAAATTTGTTCCGCAATGAAGAAGAGAGTTTCGTCATAGGAGGAGGGGGAAAAAAGTGGAAAGACGCGAGAGAAGGAAAAGAGCGAGGGATACTCAGCACGAGAGAAAGTAAATCGAATTTTATCCTGCATTTCTTATAAACGGGAGTACCACGGGGAAGAACAGAGAGAGAGAGAGAGAGAGAGAGAGAGGGAAACCTGGAAAAATATAAATTACGCGAGATGAGACTGGAATATAACAGATAGCATAGAAGTCTAATACAATCAGTAAAACTTTTCTCTCTTTCGTTTACTTTTTCTCTACGTTTCTGTACGACTGATCATATATTTTGTTATCTTTTTAAATTTATTTTTCCTCTCGTTGTCTCCCAACGATTATTTTTTTCGAACAAGCCTGAAATTGCTTTATCCCGTATACTCGTACACCCAAAAATTGATCCACACGTACGCGTGCACGAGTTGTTTTTCTTATCCGTGTTGGAGAGTAAAAACAAAAGGTGGAAAGATTGATAGACGTAGGAAAACGAAATTCGATATGTATTCCCCCCTCCCTCTGTGTGTGTGTGGATATATATGTGTATATATATGTATGTATGTAGGAGAGAATTCCGAATCGATCGAGCTCCAACTGACGGATAAATCAACGCTGCGAAATAGAGGAAGAAAGATAACGGACGCGGCAATAAATAATGCTTTCCTGTCCAACTCGCGCAGAGTTCTCGTATACCTGCAAACTGTGGGCTCGACACGCATTCGTATGGGCGTTTCCGGGCTAAATCGTTTTTTTCGTGTAGAAATCGTTATAGGAATTCCAAGTGGAATGTTGCTGAATCTGCTTTGAGTCATTGGGATCCAATGGGTCCTTGGGTTCGAGCCTTTTACTGAAATGTCATGATCGTACGGTTCCAATTGGGATTCCACCGTGGAATCCAATTTAAAGTTCCCATTGGGAGTCCATGTTGGAATCCAGTATGCGATTTCGGTGGATTTCCACATTGGAATCCAGTTTACGATTCCTATTGGGTTTCTCCATTGGAATCCAGTTAACGATTCCTATTGGGCTTCCATATTAGAATCCAGTTTGATATTCCAATTGGGGTTCCACATTGGCATCCAGTATGCGATTTTAATTGGGATTCCATATTGGTATCCAGTGCACGATTCCAATTGGGTTTCCACATTGGAATCCAGTTAACGATTCCTATTGGGCTTCCACATTAGAATCCAGTTTGATATTCCAATTGGGGTTCCACATTGGAATCCAGTATGCGATTTCGATTGGGTTTCCACATTGGAATCCAGTTTACGATTCCTATTGGGTTTCCACATTGGAATCCAGTTTACGATTCCTATTGGGCTTCCACATTAGAATCCAGTTTGATATTCCAATTGGGGTTCCACATTGGAATCCAGTGTACGATTCCAATTGGGTTTCCACATTGGAATCCAGTTTGCGATTCCAAATGGGATTATCCAGTGGAATCCAGGGTATGATTCCAATTGGGATTCTCCATTGGAATCCAGTTTGCGATTCCAATTCCAATTCCACATTGGAATTCCGGTTGCGAGTCCAATTGGGATTCCATATTGGAATCCAGTGTACCTACGATTCCAATTGGGATTCTCCATTGGATTTCAATTAGAATCCAACACTTTAATCCTTATTTCTGCTTAGAAAAAAACGTTTAGTAGTTTTTCTTTTTTTTTAAATTGTTTCACATTACTGTTTATAGTATTCGAACGCCATTTTCGCCAAGTTCGAAAACGAAGCCGAAAAAAGAATGACGAACCGACGGTGAGTTTCATTGAACTTGAAATACCCCATACAGTGAAAATATATCTTCGCCCCTCCTCTTTCCCACCCATCACGTCTCGATTCCGGAATAGATGAGTGGTGGGGGCGGAGGGGGGACAAAATATAGAGGAGTTCGATATATCGATTACATCTATCGATATACGTTTCTCCGAGATCGCTCACAGTCACGGGCAATCAATTTGTAAGAGCCAAGAAGAAAATATTGCCGCACAAACTGCGCGTTACTATCGAACAGTAAGAATATTGATCTACATCCGATCTATTTTTCCACTTGTGTTGCAATCTCTCTGGGATCGCGATTTTCATGGTTTTTGTTTAGAATATACTTTTTAAGGGGAAATAGTTGTTTTTTTTAATTTTTTTTATCGTTAATATTTTTTTTTCGTCAAATATTGAGCAACTCGCGAAAAAAACTTGTTTTTTCAAAAAAATATAGGGTGAGTAAAAATTATAAGAAAAATTTTTTAATAGCAATTTGTTAAAGGAAAAACGTTGCTCTTTAAAGAAAAAAATATTATATTCATGTAGGAAATAATTGTGAATAAAATAAATGATGAATTAATTTATAATTAATTATCATTTATTATTCACTCATAATTGAATAATTATATAATTATAATTAAATAAATAAATAATAATAATACTAAATAAATAAATGAATTATATTATTATTTAATTTAATTATATATTAATATTATATTAATATTAATATTATAATTTAATTTAATAAATGAATTATATAATTATTAAATTATAATTAAATAATTATACGTTCGAGAAATTTCGGAATGAAATTTTGAGCCAGGCAAATCGACCCACAAAGAAATCGTTTTGTTTCTAGAATTAAGACAAACTGTTCAGATTAACAGAATTCCTCTCTCTCTCTCTCTCTCTCGAAATGAACAGTGCATTCGGTCGAGTTTACTGCAATTCCTAGTTATAAATATACATGAAACCCCCCCCCCCCTCTCTCTCTCGACACATAAAAATATATGTATATGAATTTGATCGCCGTGTAAGTCAGTCCCGGTCAACGATACGCGCGGAAAGACGTTGGTCGTTTTCTACGTCGGTTTCTGCCGGAGACTACAATGTTTAACAAGAAACTCCAATTAGTTTCCGCTCTAACGTTATTTATGGGAACATTCGTCAATGTTACTGCCGGATGAGAAATTCCAAGAGAGCCCACGGTGCACACCCGCCACGATTTGTTCCTATCTATATGCAAACCTTACCCGAGTATATGTGCGACTGCGCACGTATTTATACATCACGATTTTACGAAAGCGTGCACTCCAGATCTCCGGATTCACTCGTTAGAATCCTTTGGGGAGGGGGGGGGGGGGTCAAAAACGTAATTAAAATAAACCCGTTACATCTAAATAATTTTTGACGTATTTTTATTTTTCACCACGGTCCCCCTTTAGGTCGAAACATTTTAAATATATATTTTTTAAACAGACGAAAGTCAAAATGTTTTTTGGAAATTTTTTACATATTCGACACTCGGAAAAATAAACAAAATGATAGTTATCCGAAATAATTGATTTCGGACGGGTTCCTGATCTTACAGAAATTTAAGTAAAATAAGAACTTAATAAAATTTGAAAAAGTTGGGCTTAAAAGTTTTTATCAAGAAAAATGGCATTTTGAAAAAATTGATTGGAAATTATTACATCGATTTCCATAAAACAGAAAAAGAAAACTCGTTTTTCTTCGCCCAATAAAAATTAGAAATTATAATTTACAAAATTATAATTTACAAATTTACAAAGTAATTTACAAAATTATAATTTACAAATTTACAAAGTAATTTACAAATTTACAAAATAATTTACAAAATTATAATTTACAAATTTACAAAATAATTTACAAAATAATTTACAAAATTATAATTTTACAAAATTATAATTTACAAATTTACAAAATAATTTACAAAATTATAATTTACAAATTTACAAAATAATTTACAAAATTATAATTTACAAATTTACAAAGTAATTTACAAAATTATAATTTACAAATTTACAAAATAATTTACAAAAACCTTATCAAATAACTGGATTGAACGACGATGAAAAATTGGTTCCTCGAAACGTTCGATTACGAAGAACACCCTTGGACTCCAATGATGGAAACTTCAACGTCATTCATTCTGGCCTGTCAGAGGATCAATACACATATATCTGTATTTTTCGTCTTTTTTTAATCGAACGTGGCAATCAAAGTTCTGGATGGGTCGATTCGCAACGTCTCGTATACAAAAATATCGAGCCATTGATGGGAATCGATTCCTCATGTAGGAATTCGAGGTGTTATTTTACGGTGCGATTCTACGTGCCAATGGACAATGCGAGGCCTGCACCGCAAGCTCTCACGGGCACAAGCTTCGGTTTGCAAATTTTATGCATTGAAAATGCATTTCTAATGCATAAGACGTGTCGCGGTCTTTTCCCCTTTTTTTTTTGTTTTTTTTTTGCTTTTTTTTGTTTAGTTACGTCGTAATTTTCGTTATCCGCTGGTTGTTTTTTTTGTAGGCAATGTCAGCACGAATTGGCCGGAAAGCTAATCATCTCGTGGGCTAGCCCCTTTTAATACACGTCTGACGTTACAGTTCCGCTTCTCAGCTCTTATAAGTTCAACGTCGTTGGGTCTCTCGTTACATCGTCGGCAGGGTTAGAAAGTGGAACGATTCGATTAATGGAATGACGTTTGAAGCACGTTTCCGAGAGCCAGTGTTCTCGATTGAGGAAAAGAAGAGAAACACAGGCCAAACGGAAATTCAACTTTAGCGTTCTTTCTCTCTTTTTTTTTTGCTTCTTTTTCTTTTGTTTTTGATTTTATTTTTCGCGCGAGAACATTCATCATCGATAAGCCAAGGCTTTCTCCGGAATTCTTCAGCTCTTTACAGACGGTATGCGATCACAGACATCAAAAGCCCATCGATCTCTTGCACGGAAGTTACTTTTATTTTTCGCTGTATCTTTTCCTCATTCCCAATTGTTCGACGAGATACTACGATACACGGAAATGGCGGCGTGAAATAGACAACTACAATTGGAACGATTGGAGTATCCATTTGGATTCCCAATCAGAAAGTGGAGGCAAATATGGATATCCAATTGGATTCCTAATCAGGAAGTAGGAAAAAGGATGAGAATCCTATTGGGTTCCTAATCAGAAGATGAAGACAAATATGAGAATCCAATTGGATTTCTCCAACTTTTGCACATATTTTCCTGTCACTGTCTCCTCCTTCTCATTCCATCCTTATACTTATCACTTAAACATTCGAAGTTTCTCGAACTTTGGACAAATTCATACAAAAGTATAAAACTGATAAAAAAAAGATATTTATGCATATAGATATGTAAATTTATGACAGGAAAAGAAGATTGAAAAGCTGGAGAAACAAAAGGAGATACGCATACGTAAGTTCTCGTGTTCTCCAAAGCTGGCTCGTAATTTTGAAGGTAAATGCAGCGTTTAGAGGGGACAGGATCTCTTGGCTGAGATCCAGCCGGTAGAATCGAATTCCTTCCATAAATTCAATCTCCTCGACGCTTTTCTCCTCCCTCGCTGAAACGAGTGTCGACGATAAGCTTTTATAAAAATATATATATATTTTTTTTATTCGTTTTTTACTGTTACCGAGATGAAACGCGAGCAGAAATTAACGAAAAGAAAATTGCGAGACAATGACAATTGCAAATGCTTTGGATCGGGTCTCTTCGGGAAGAAGATCATAATACGCTTCTCCCTTCAACGTTCGATAAAAAGTGCACGGGATTGAGGCTCACGTCATTCGAATCCAATGGATTTTTCGTTTTCAATTTTTTATTTTTATTATTGTAGAATATTATATTTTGCACATTTATTGGATATCGGTAAATAGGGGTTTTAGAAAAATTTTACCGTTTGACCGTTTTTTTTTTTGAGAATTTTGACATCTAAAAATCAGCTCTAACATTTTTGAGAATTTTGACATCTAAAAATCAGCTCGAACATTTTTGAGGATTTTGACATCTAGAAATCAGTTCGAACGTTTTTGAGGATTTTGACATCTAAAAATCAGCTCGAACGTTTTTGAGGATTTTGACATCTAAAAATCAGCTCGAAAATTTTTGAGGTTTTTTACATCTAAAAATCAGCTCGAAAATTTTTGAGGATTTTGACATCCAAAAATCAGCTCGATCGTTTTTGAGGTTTTTGATATCTAAAAGTCAGTTCGAACATCTTTGAGGATTTTGACATCCAAAAATCAGCTCGACCGTTTTTGAGGATTTTCACATCCAAAAATCAGCTCGACCGTTTTTTAGGTTTTCGATATCTAAAAATCAGTTCGACCTTTTTTGAGGTTTTCCATATCTAAAAATCAGTTCGAACGTTTTTGAGAATTTTGACATCCAAAAATCAGCTCGACCGTTTTTGAGGTTTTCGATATCTAAAAATCAGTTCGAACGTTTTTGAGAATTTTGACATCTAAAAATCAGCTCGACCGTTTTTGAGGATTTTGACATGCAAAAATCAGCTCGACTGTTTTTGAGGATTTTGACGTTCAAAAATCAGCTGGACGTGGACAAAGTTGAGGCTCTCTCCATCTCTCTCTCTCTTTCGTTCTTTCTCTGCCTCGCGATCGGTCATGATCGCGTGACCATGGTGTTAACCGCGTCCATCCACTTCTCACACCCGTTTGCGTGACTGGTACCTGTACATGCGTAAAGTGCAACGTTTTCTCTCCCCCCTCCCTCCTCCCCTCCCGGAATGTTGCACACCTGATGTGCATGTACTTATTACGCGACTTGTCACGCAGCTGGACGGATCTCCTGATCGTCCGTAATACATGCACAACGAACAACGATTCGATCAATCGAAAGAAGACATTTTGACGATCGCGTGATTAAAATTCAATGTCGTCTAATCTTTGAAAATCGGGTAGTGGAAAAAGGTCTATTAGGCTATTAAGTATTTTTCGTTCATCGTAAGTTGGGTCATTTACAATTTGGAATTGGCCACCCAAAAGGGGAAAAGATTATTTACTTTATTTTTCGTGGACTATTAAAAATTTTTGTTTGGGTTTGTGTGTTTGTTTGGGTTGTTTGTTTGTTTGGGTTTGTTTTGAACTAGTTCGATCATTAACATTTTTTTTCATCAAATATTTAATAGTTTTTTTTAAACGATCGATTATTTATTTTTTTTTTCTAAACGATCGATTAGTTGATTTAAAAAACAAAGATTAATTATTAAATTTTTTGTTCAACTTGATTCACTATGAAAATTTTTTTCAGCTCAAATATATAAATATACAATAAAAATACTCTCGATAGAAGTTCGCGATATTTTTTTTGCTCCCTTTACTGCTAAAAAGTACAGCAGATGGAAAAGCCATTGAGCGAGACTCCATGCCCGAGATATAACGAGTGCATGGCTCGATTGGACCAATTAAAAGATTCTTACGCGTTACTCGATTCTTAGGTTGAATAAGGGTTAACGAGAGGCGAAAATACTCGAGGGTACAATGGAGAAAAGAATGTAGCTCGAAGAAAGGAATTACGAAGAAATTTGAGGGTTCGTTTTAATTAATAATTGAGGACTTATAAAAAGTTTCGTTGGCAAATTTCGAACTGATTTTCGAATGACTTTTGAACGAAAATGATCTTTTTTATTTTCAAACAAGAAAAATCATTTTTGACTTATCAGTTCATAGATAATTTTTATTTTATCATTTTATTTTATCAGCTTAAATTCACCAAAAAAATCCACTGAATTTTCTTTGATGAATTTGAGCTCACAAAATCACGAAAAAAAATGGTGGCACTTCTGGCGACTTACAAAAAAAGAAAAACAAAATACTTTTGGATAATTTTGAAAAAGTCATAGAAAAAAATAAAAAAATGAAAGTTCCCGTCGATCCAACGATTCAAAAATCAACTCCAAGCGATTTCGTGTTTCGTTAAAATCGTGGTTAATTAAACTCCCGTTGACGAAAAAAAATCTGTACTCGAGTGGCGAGAAAAAGGAGAAAATATTTGAACGACGTATCTCGGTACTCGAGATTGAGTGACCCATGATCCGCTCCCGAAGAGTAATTGGGTACGAACGTTGAAGGGAAAACCACGAAGACCCATTACATGAACGTCAGTTACGACTTTTGTCTTCCCGAAAACGTCCCATTCCAATTTACTTACAGGAATATAGAGACTGCGGCTGGTGGTGCTCCGCGAACCGCGACGATGAAAAGTAAATGGTTAATCTCAAGAACCCCCGAGAGTACTTTCGAGTACTCATTAAAATCCAATATCCGGAGTTTTAATGAAGGTTCCTTTTGGGCTTACTTCGCTACGTTTACGTATACACGAATCGTACACGTGTATCAGTGTTTACACGTGTGGGAATAACCGCACGTAAAAACGTCTTTCAACCAAAGAAATCAATACCAGGAACGACGCATTCCGCGGTTTCAACTTTTGATGATCGCTCGTGGTACTCGAGCCTCAACAGGCCCTTCAAATACGACAAAAAAATGGGAGGGGGGAAAGTATCAATAAAAACAACAAAACAATCAGAGCTTGACGAATCAAGTGGCAATTCTTCCAGCACTTTATAGGGACAATGAGAATTCGTGGAGTTTTCAATGAAAGAGAAAAATAAATGACGAGTCGGATTGGACTTACCAATTTTTCATTCGACAAAACAGAAAAAATCGACCAAGTGCGAGTCGGACTCGCCCATGAAGGGTTCCGTAGCAGCAAGTAACATAATATAAAAGATCGATGTTTTAAAAAAAACTATCCCATTGATGGGTAGAATACGCAGTTTTCGTTTTCGTTAAGGGTCTTTAAATAATGTGTGTAAAGTGTGTAACCTTTTATACACATTATCTAGGATTACGATTTATGACGTATTAAAAAAAAACTCCTTACAAGATCTCGTTCAAACCAATTTTCGGTGGAAGTTTGCATAGTAATGTACATCATATATTTT
>JAPYZJ010003814.1:0-16078 GCA_030522765.1 Ophioninae sp. B BG-2022a | reverse complement strand
CAAAAAAAGAGGCAAAGGGGTATGTATGGAAAAATTGGCAAAAATCGGTGGTCCAACTTTGAAATTCTGCCAAAAATCGAAAAATCATCGGATTTCAATAATTAAAAAAGGATTTTGAAGGGAAAATTATAACGAAGAGATTGAGCACAAAGTGGAGTGCCAAATCCTAAACGAAAAAAAGTTATCGATGATTGAGTGAAAAAACTTTTTTTGCCTTAAAATCGAAAAAAATTTTGGATTTTTAATATTTTTTTTAATGGTCTATTTCGATGTACTTTGATCCCCTGAGCACGAATCGACCATTAATTTTGCCCAAAAACCAAAATTTTCATGAAAAAATCGAGTTTTTGGAAGTTTTTTACGATTTTTTCATGAAAATTTTGGTTTTTGGGCAAAATTAATGGTCGATTCATGCTTAGGGGATCAAAGTACATTGAAATAGACCATTAAAAAAAATATTAAAAATCCAACATTTTTTTCGATTTTAGGGCAAAAAAAGTTTTTTCAGTCAATCATCGATAACTTTTTTTCCTTTAGGATTTGGCCCTCCACTTTGTGCTCAATCTCTTCGTTATAATTTTCCCTTCAAAATTCTTTTTTAATTATTGAAATCCGATGATTTTTCGATTTTTAGCAGAATTTCAAAGTTGGACCATCGATTTTTGCCAATTTTTCCATACATACCCCTTTGTCTCTTTTTTTGCCATTTTTCAAGTGAACTTTGCGGGAGAACTACAAAAGATATCGATATGATTCCAACGCCATTATTTAAGTCAGGCAAAAACCTTTTCCAAACAGACCGAATAAATCTTCATCGCATAGAAGAAGCCTACTCTACGACAATTTGAAATATCGTGATTTTCGAGATTTTTAAACTCTTAAAAAGGTCTATTTAATCGGAAATTTTCCGCTGATTACGAATATGCCCGAGTTTTTGCCGAAAGTGCAAAATTAGACTGGGAAAATGCGAAAAACCTTTCCAGAATATTTTTTTGACATTTTTTTCCCAGAAATGGAGAGTTCAAGGCGAATTGAATTGTGGGTTTGTCTTCAAGGTATAAAAATACATGGTCATGGACTTGCGATATGACACTAAACGTCTAAATATAATAATTATTGCAAGGCTAAGCCCGCTGAACGGGCGCGCCTGATTGGCTGCCTATAAAAATTAATAACAATTAAGGGGTTGATCCCCTTATTAGAAATTTCTATTTTCTAACAATAAACGAGCGAAAGAGAGCTTCGATCAAGGACTAGATTTATTATTAAACTAATGATATTTTTTTGGTTTTTTGATTTCAGATAATCCAGTAAAATGTATGAAGATCATCGCAAAGCAGTACACGTCGAAGGGGGTTCGACAAAGATCCCGATACTTTTATAAATAGACAATTTTTTTCTTTAAAAACTCCTACAAGTCAAGTTGAAATATAACACAAAAAACCTACGCAACCACTTTTGTAGAACAAACTAAATTACCATAAAAAACCAATCATTGAAAATGCTCATTTTTTCACGCCTCTGACTGCATCTCACCCTTTGAATGTCTTCCGGATGGATAAATGATGTAGACGAAAAATGTGCGTGAAAGATCGAAATAGAGATGTTCGAAGACGATATATCAGCTGTTGTCGCGATCGACCGGAGAAGAAAAAATCGACTTTGTTTCCATCGTTCCAAATGCCAATGCCGAACAATTCCTCTCCCTTACATCTAACGACTATCGTCCTTGTTTCAGGTCCAAGATCCTGAAGGTTGAATATCCCAGATGGGAATCGGCCTGGCAGCCAAGCGCAATGACAACGGAAGTGACCAAGGTGAAGGAGGAACATTATTCGGAAGACGAAAATCAGGTTGATATCGTCGAGGAAACATTGCATACTTTGAAAACTGAATTGCAGATTAAAGTCGAAGAATCGAAAGATCCTTCGGAAAGCTTTTCCAATTCGATCGTTGAAAAGAACATAACTGTCGAATCGAGCAACGATTCGTTTCTCGTTGAAAGAGAATTCATTGCTTGCGGTGTGATACGAAATAAGAAGTCTTCACCAACCGTTTACTACGAGTGTTCAATCTGCAAGATGAAGTTCGTACGAGCGAGGGGCTTGAAGGATCATCGATTGCGCGTGCATTCAACCGGTCAGCCCAGATTCGAGTGCGATCATTGCGGCAATCGTTACAGGCTGAAAGTCGATTTAGCTCGTCACGTGCAACGGACTCATCTGGCCCAGCGCTGCTGTCGTTACTGCGGCAAACGTGTTATCGGGCTGCACAAGCACGAGTGGCGACATCGCATCAACTTGGAGAACATTCCATTCGATTACAGCTGCACGATATGTGGAAACAAATTTCGATCAAAGTGTAACCGTGACAATCACATGCTGACCCACGAGCAGCCATCCAGCGGTACCTGTGACGTATGCGGCCTCGTTATCAACGATTCTCGAAAACTCACGCGCCACAAACGCCAAGCTCATCAATCAGTCAAAGTAATGTTTCCGTGTCCCGTTTGTCACAAGTCGTACACGAGGAACAACTTGTATCAGCACGTACTCTTGCACGCCGATGTCAGACCCTACAAGTGCGAGCTGTGCGAATTCAGCTTCGCCCAACGCTCGATGCTTATAAAACATCGCAAGCAGATGCACACTGAACCTCTGCCACGCATCAAACCAGTATCGATCGCTGATCTTGCCAAACAATTCTTGAAGACCATCTTCGAAGCTGAATAGTAACGCTACAGTCACTCGGCTCTTTGAAGAGACGGATTTCGAGAGTATCAATGTCACGTTGTATCAGATATATCAATAAAGAATAGACAAAACCAAAGAACAGAAGAGTACATCTACAATATTTTCCTTTCATTATTTTCTTTTTTTTTTTTTCTTGATTGATACAGAAACGTCGTTTATTGGAACTTTTGTTACCTCCTCGAAGATTCAGTTGGGTGACTCTTGCATGTGACTCTTGATTAACGATTTCGGATCGGTATATACGCGCGAGAACGTACACGCGTGTAGTATCGCGAAAACTGTCGTCAGACTCGCTTCGTATATTTCTCCGGCCTTGACGACCCACCCGCTTCCCCCCGGATATCACTGACATCTTTATAATTTTTTTTAGGTACAATCCGCTAGATCCGCTAGGCTCGACGTTTCTGACGGTTAAATTAGGCGAAGATTACTTCCGTATGCCAAAGTCACTGACCTTGTTCATGAAGAAGCAAACGCCACCGAACGCCAAAAAGCAGCGGCAACAGCGACAGCAGACATCGATCAACGTCGAGACAACGACTGCCAAGGTGGAGATAGACGACGATGAATTGAAAATACCGAAACGCGAGGTGAAGGAAACGATCGAGACTATCGTGACGAACAAGAGCGAAGCAGGTGCTTCGGATGTTGAAAGGAGTGGAGGTGAGACGTCGAGTAGCGGTCAGGCGTCGAGTAGAAATGCGAGAGCGAAGAAAAGAAGCGAAAGGAGTCTCGTGAGGAAGAATGAGATTGATGATGCGACGACGAGCGAACAGGACGACGGGATCGACTGTTACGACGACTTTGACGATTTGGACGACATACCGTTGGATTACAGGCAGAAAAAGGCACGATTCGGCAATTCGAAGAAATTGCTCACTTGCGAGATATGCTATTTGATTTTCGATCGTAAAAGCAAACTTACGAGCCACATGTTCAAGCACAGTAACTCGAGGCCCCACGTTTGCACCGTATGCTCGAAAGCCTTCAAAACGAGCGCTTATCTGACCCGACACATGGAGATACACGCCGATACGGTCCAGGAACACGCCTGCGGATTGTGCGACTTCAAGGCACGCACCAAACCATATCTCAAGATACATCACATCAGAAAACACACCGATGACTACAATTTCAATTGTCGCGAGTGCGGCAAACGCTTCAAAGTACAATCGGACTATACGACCCACATGAAGGATCACGATATGGAATCCTGCGTTTGTGACATATGCGGCTCATCCTACACCAGTCGTAGTTCCCTCTACTTTCACAAGCATTACAAACACAAGCCGAAGGTCAAAGAGTTCGAGTGTACCACCTGCAAGAAACGCTTCAAGAGCCAAAAGAACCTCAATACTCACGCGGAATTGCACAAAATGAAATACGTCTGTGAACAGTGCGGCATGGAGTTCAAATCCAAGTACGGACTGACCAAACATCTGCGCACTCATTCCGGTGAGAAATCATACCTGTGCGCAATCTGCGGCAAAACTTTCGGTTGCCTGAGCTCCCAAAAGATTCATCTTCTAACGCACGTCGGGGAAAGACCCTACGTTTGCGACATTTGCGGCCAGAGCTTCACTCAACGATCACCGATGATGCTACATCGAAGGAAACATCCGGGTGTCAATCCACCACCACCACCCATCAAGATTACCAATCTCTTGCACGGCGTTCAAGACAAGATAATCGTTAACAAAAACGTACGCAAGGACGACGCGAAGCAAGACGTGTGAAAACATCTCCTACCGGAAGTCTCGGTGAATCTTGTTCTTTTTTGCACACCCTCTTTTTTTTTCGGCGCATGACCGATTTTTATCGTGCTGAATTACCATCTTCCTCTTGGTCATCCACTTTTCGTACTCCAAAAAAGCGATCAGTCATTTTTCTGAATCTCCTTAAAGTTGCCAATCGCCATCTTTGTTTGATGGCTTTTTAACACTTTTAGACGAACCCAAGTCAGTATTTGTTTGATGGCTTTTTAACACTTTTAGACGAACCCAAGCCTAAGTATCTAACAACGTTTGCTTATTATTTTCACACGCTACAGCGAAATAGAGATACATCAAGACCGGAAGTTCATCCGGAAATCTTTCATGGCGCTGACGTTTTGTAATAATCGAACAACGGGTTTTTTAAACAACGAACGCGGAAAATATCACTGATTGCCTTTTTATACTGTACGAATGAAAAAATGGAAAAAAAAATATCAAGGTCAGACTGGCGAGGATTCACCTCGAAATCTTATCTCTAACGGGTACATCTACACGAAGTTTATAGATTCGATGCGTTTTTGTATATCCCGTGCCGAACAAACTTGTATTTACTCTGCGTGAATTGTACTCCACCCCTCAAACAAGAGCCGTGTTCAATATAAGCGCACAGATACTGTGATGTGTTATCTCGAACGTATGTCGATATTTATTTGCAATTATCGAGAATGGTTACATGTATGTAAATATCTGATCGTATATGTAATTCGTCGAGGGAGAACAAAATAAAAGTCTTTTTGTAAATACGTATATATTCTCAATATTCATACATAAATATATATGTATATACACCCACACACAGAAACACATCCATCCATACCTACACATATACACGTACGAACGTGGATACACATACCCGTATTAACAACTACAGAAGTACACATCTACGAAATTGAATTATCGTGGAGTCGAAAAAAAAAAAATGATCATGGTGCGAACAAAAGGTCGAGCTCATACCGCAGCCGGAAGTCGTGATACATATTTCAAGGTATGACGTATGACTATTCCACAGGGAAGTAAAAAAAGATACAGTTTCCGAATGGATACCGGAAGTTCGTCCTTCCTGGCTTTCTTCGTTGCAACTTTTTTTTCCTAACAATGCTTTGTAATTTCTAGGAAGATTGGACTCACGTCGATCAACTAGGAAAGTCTCGTTGCGAATAAAAAAAAACGGAGGTCAAATATCCGATGTTACGAAAAAAGGGAATCAATATGAAAACGCGAAGTGGATGAAAATTCAACATTGAAGATAAGACCGATGCTTGGTGAGGAGAAGCAAAGTCCTCTTCGGAGTCCAGTATTGGAGACCAGCCAAAGCAATTGTGGAACGAAAATAAGCCGGCAATGAACGATTCTCAAGACAAGTCAATCGCCAACAAGTTAATGTTATTATTTTTATTATTATTGTGTATCTATGTGCAAAATAAAAATCGTATTTTTGGTAATTGGTCGAAAACCCCATTTTTGTTTTCAGTGACCTTGGCTTGTGAAGCCAAGGTCATATCCCTGATTATTTTTTATTATCAAGTTGGATGAAGCCTCAAAGTAAAAACTATCAAAAATCGTTATGCCTATAACAATATTGCGTACGAATTATTTTCGATTTCATTGCAAGTACAATTGTGCGCTTCAGCGAAATTTGTCCGGATCATTAATAGTTCGCTGCTCGTTACGACCGTGCCAATGAAATCGTACCCAAATCCGAAGAAAAAGGGCAGGTGTATTTAATTTTGCTGAATATCCAACAGAGAAGACCCGTACACACCAGCCTTGTGTACATAAAAAAGGTCAAGGTATCAGATCTCGGCAAGGTCAAAGAAATCCACGATCGGACCTTGAAAGCATCATTTTTCATTTGGTTTTTTTTTCTTCCAGCCCCCGTGCGACGAAGCTACTGCTTTGAATTCTGTCTTCCTCATTGCTCTTTGTCTCGATTCTCTCTTTCTCTGTAATTTCTTCATCGTCACTCTCTGTTTCTTTCTAATAGCTAGGAAAAGTACGAAGTCCTGATTGTGGTGTTCGATTGAATTAACGATTGTACCGTAATTTCTAGGAGCGCGACCGACGAAAAGAAGAGCGGTCGACGGAAGAAGAGCGTACCTGCGAGAAAATTGCGGAAATCGGATGAGGATGAAAACGAGGGCGATCAGAGCGCGTTCGTTGGGATTACGGTGAAGCAAGAAACATCGAGTTCCCCGCCGGAACAACCGTTGAATTTGAAATCGGTGCGATCGAAGCGTACAGCTACGAACGCGGCAATAGCGAGCGTCATCGAGGCCGAGCAAATAAAGTCGGAAACCGAGGACAAAGGGACCCCTGCTAAGAAGCGCAATGTGACGCGAAAGAGCAGCGCCGGTGTTACGCCCGCGTCTAAAAAGACAACCAAGACTAAACGGCGGCGAAAGAAGAAGAAGAAGATCGCGCGGGACACTAGTAGCGAATCCGAGGACAGCGAGAGTTCACACGAGGAGTGGAAAGATGATAAACCAACAAAACCACCGCCGCCGCCAAAACCCGATTTTTACGAGTGTTCCACCTGCGAAATGACGTTCGTCGAGCGTCGACGCTATCGAAGACATCTCGCCAAACACAACAACACCAAGAGCTACGAGTGCGACAAGTGTGGACAAAAATTCAAATACAACTCTAACCTCAAAAGTCACATCAGATACGTTCACGACGAGTGTCCACCCGTGTACAATTGCACGATGTGCGACTTCACCACCAAGGGACCGTATTACCTGCAGGAGCATTTCACGCGAAAACACACCGAGGAATACAAGTACCAGTGCAACATATGCGGCAAGCATTACAAGAGCGAACGCGATTACAAGGCCCACATGAGCAATCACGAGGATGGTCCGCAGATCTGCGATATATGCGGTATTTCGTATCCCGGCAAAGTTTCCCTCTATTCGCATCGATATTACAAACATACCGAAAAACTCAAACCATTCGAATGTACGATCTGCAAGAAACGCCTATGCACCGAGAAAAATCTCGAGTCCCACATGATGCAACACAATCAGTCTTACGTTTGCGAACTTTGCGGCATGAAGTTTGGACGACAAGCCGGTCTTTCCAAGCATCGCAAGATACACGCGGAAAAAACCTTCCTCTGTACGGTCTGTGGACGCGCTTTCGCCAATATGACCACTCAACGAGTGCACATGATCACGCACTCCGGCGTCAGACCTTACTCGTGCGACGTGTGCGGTTCCAGTTATACCCAGAGATCCTCCCTTATGCTGCATTGGAGAAAGAAACATCCCGAAGCTACGGAACCCCCGCCACCCGTTACGCTCACCAATATATCGGATTTCCTGAAACCCAACACTGACTAAAAAGCTGCGTATTATTTTTCATAGACATATTTATATACGAATATACCTATATACACGCATACATATGTTTACGCTGTTAGGATGTGCCAAAAAAATATCAACTCTTACCGGTTCTAATAACATTGTCGGGTGTTGAAAATATTGTGGCGATGTTTGAGCGCTACCTTTAGTTTAAACGATAGCACTGTTATTTTTTTCTCTTCTTGATATACTTGAATACTTACCGCATTTTATTGTTATAGCACAAATGGTAATTGAAAAAAGCGTTTATACATTTCAAAAATAATGTAAGTACTTTTCAAACGTGTCATTTGAATGGACTTGAAGTTCACATCGTTGCGACGCAACGAAATTTCTTTTCTCATTTTTTTATTTCCTCAAATCCTATTAGTTGGCGAAGAATTTTTTTTTCAGATATGAATTCTAGGTTATCACGATAAAGATTTGTATAATTATTGAGGTATATTAATAACGACGAGAGTGAAAAAGAAATCGAGAAATAACAAAATAATGATTTTCGTTGCGTCGCAACGTTGCGAACTTCAACCTCGTTCATTTGAGCAATGGTGAGGATAACGTTAACACCAGAATTTTTCGGTGGACTAAAATATATATTGAGTCATTTTCGAGTTATCTAAGTTTGTATATAAAGAGAAAAATTCCTGTTTACATTGAATTGAGGCTCATCCCGTAAACTTGAGTTATCAGCTTCAAAATTTGACATCAAGTTTATATCGTCCCTCGCAATGCTGCTCGAATGAGTAAGAGATGAAATTTTCCATTGGATACAATCCGGATATACTTACGTACATACATAGGCATATGTATGGACACGTGTGTTTGTTTGTATATTCGTACGTACACATGTATGAATATTTACTAGATATATATATACACATGTATATATGTATCTCGAACCTGCAGTGTCGCAGAAAACAGTGAAATTATGGTACGATTTAAATGATTTCGTTTTTGTAACTAATATCGCGGATAAGCATCGATATGTAATTTCGTGTACTAGCTTAAACAACTAGTAAATAAGTTTCATTGTCGCATTAAAGACAAGAGAGGAAAAACGACATAGTCTTATCCTGTTTAATGCTCTCATCCTTGCGAAAAGTTTCGTGGCTTGGATAATTTCTCGAGGTACGCGGGAAGAGAAGTTCCGACAGGAAAAATATTTTTCTAGCTCCCTTTTCGTTTTTATTTTATGATTACCTTGTTTTTCAATGTAGCGCCCCTTTCGGATCTATGTGATTTAGGGATGACAAGCTTGGATTAAATTTAATTTTTGAGAAGTTAAAAATGATGAAAAGTTTATGTGAAAAAGTTCGCAGTCATTTGACGAATATTTTATGGATCCGTGAATCGTGAATGCGTGGATTCCAGTTTCCTGGATACCAGGCGATATGTGAGAATTATGACTCTGAAGGATCCTAAATTATACGTGAATAATACGTGATAAATTCTACGACTGCAGTTTGATCCATTTCGATTTGACCCATGATATTCCCGACTGTAACGCATTCCATTTTCAATACGCACAAGATAGATCTGCCCTCATGCAAAAGTGGCAGAAGAGAGAAGCTCCCAACAGGGAAAAAGCTTTAAATTTGTGTCGCTTTAGTAAGAACGGAAGACACGGAATAACTGAAGAAAAAAACCCTCGAAGATACTACATGTGCACTTCAAGAACTGTGTCAAGCCTTCTCGATTATGGAGCAAGAGAGAATCTGATGATGGAGTTTTTCTTTTCGTGGCTGAGTATGCATTTTTTTTTTTTAACTATTTCCATCACGGTGAAGCTAACGTTATCCGAATAAACATTGTCGTGCGTTACCCACTCTGAGAGGATGCGCAGCAAAAAGTACATGAGCTTTTTTCTTTAATTTTCAGGTACGCATTACATGTTTTCTTGCATTGTTTCAACGTCGTCGTCGCTCAATCGTCCCGGAACAATAAAAGTTTTTTTTTCGAGTCACAATAAAGAGAGCCTTTGAGGAAAGAATTTCAAATAAATTTTACCTCATAAAATTATTTTTAACATGGACGGAATATTCTTTTCTAAAAATTGTGTACCGAGACAATGGAAGAGGGAAGAAAAAAGTTAGAGTTATTTTTATTAAACAAGGAAGAAGAAGGTGCCTTGCGACTTTATGCACCACACGATAACTCAAGACACAACCACGCAAAATTTAGGAAGTATCGCGAACTCTTAAGGCACAATATATATATTCTTAAGTCCCATCGAAAACGCAATATTATGCACCTGCATTTCGCGTCGACCGAGGAAGAGCTGAGGCAAAGTTTAATATGTATCATTTTAGGCGTGCTTTCCATAGAAACTCCCGACTATTTTTTTTAATTTGCGTATTTCGCAAATAAAAATCAAACCAGAAAGAAAAATCGTATGAAAAGTTTAACGAAGAGTCGCTACGTATTATGATACTTGGAGTAAGTAAATTTCGCGATTTTCAGCTGTACAACGAGTGTTCCGAGCTTGTACTAATTCTTCTCTGTTCTTTGTTCTAGGAGCTGCGCGGTTGACGCATCGACAATCGTGAAGAACGAAGTAGCCACAATCGTATTATCAGCGGACGAGAATAATTCTTCGTTATGGGAATCTTCCGAGGAAATAAAAGTCGAAACTGAATTTGTTTCCATACGTCCCCACGGGATCGTACGATCGATGATCGCCTCGGCAAAAATGGTCGATTCGATGAATCAGGCAGAGGCGGACGACGCTATCGATTGGCACAATTGTAACAAGTGCGGCCTCAAATTTCCTCTTGAAAGAATGCTCGATCGTCACAATGCGACAAGTCACTCGTACGAGAGTACAGGCACGAGAAGAACAGCGAGAATTCGAGGATCATTCGTCAAGTCGATGACCCACGAGCGAACGATAGCACGACAAAATGGTGGAAAATTACGACGGGACGATGAACGAATCGTTCTTCCGGGATTAGCGGTAGAGGCGGAGGTGACGCTAGAAAAAGCACAGTCAAGAAGTCACGTGTGCAACTTTTGCGACTTCAGTTGCGAGGAAAGGTCGGAACTAACGTCTCATCTTGCGAGTGAACACGACATATTGATATTTCCTGATATGACTTCCAATGTGAGATACGAGACGTTCGACTCTTCGGACGATCCTCGTAATCGCCTTCGTCGTCGTCGTCGTTGTAAAAAGAATGTGACGAACGCTCAAGAGACGAATTACGTTTGCGATTACTGTGATTTTTCGTCGAAAAAACGTAGCACCCTCACGTCTCACGTGAGCAGAAAGCATCGTCGGGAAACATCGGAAACGACAAGGAGGATATGGGAGATTGACGAGGCGACGACGGATCACAAGAACGACGGATTGGAAGAGACGGCCATGAACGAGGATTCATCGAATACGAAAAAACATAAAAACCACAATGTACTGAGCTGCAACAGTTGCAACTTCGAGTCTTCGAACAAGAGAACTATGAGCTCGCACAGGCGGCGTCATCACTCAATAAAATCAGCGACGGATGAGATTTATCGTTGCAACGAATGCGACTTCAAAACCACAAAGAAAAGCTCGCTTTATTCGCATATAAAGAGAAAGCACAATTACGTTAAGTCATCTCACGAAGATGATGACAACGAGGGCGGTGAAGGCAGAAAAGCACCGCCCACCGTCGAATTGTTCGCTTGCGGTCAATGCGATTATAAGAACAAGAACAAGTACGAGCTCAAAGTTCACGTAGCTCGCAAACACACGGAGGATTTCAAATTCGCCTGTGAGACTTGCTCGAAGAAGTTCAAGGTCAGAGGCGATCTGACGAATCACGTGAGATTCACTCATCGCGAGCAACCTGTAATCTGCGACGTCTGTGGGAAAACGTGCCTCAACAGTAATTCCCTGTACGTTCATCAAAAGTTCGCTCATTACAAAGCCAAGTATGAATGTCACGTGTGTAAAAGACGAATGGTCAGCCAGGAGAATCTTGACGAGCACATGCTTCGTCAACACGAGAAACGCGAAAGCGTCGTTTGCGAAGAATGCGGTAAAACTTTTTCTCGTAACAGTCGTCTCAAGATTCACATGAGGATACACACCGGCGATCGTCCGTACGATTGTCAAATTTGCAATCGGAGCTTTGCTCGGAGGACCGCACTCAAGCAACACTTGCTCATACATACCGGCGTCAGGCCTTACGTATGCGACGTTTGCGACAAAACTTTCACGCAAAAGCCCGGTCTCATAAGCCATCGAAAGTCACATCCGGGACCGCTGCCACCATTGCCCAGAGTTCGCATCGATCACATTCTTGAAGAACTATTCAGACTCAATGAACGTCGTTGAGTACGCCTTCAGCCTTCCACCGCAACGCCATCGGGGTAGAAAAGACGCGATGAGAGAAGATGTTAATTCAGTAGTCATCCGCGTTGGAAGATTCTGCGCTGTCTTTTTGATACGCTTCCTTCTCGGGCATTGGGACAATAAAACTTCATTCTTAACTTTCTCATTTTGGCGGATACCCTACGATTGAAATTGGAACACGAGCATGCGACGAAATCGCTATTCCTGGACGTTACTGGATGCTATGACGACCAAAGGTCGTTCAAGGACATAAAGAATCACATGAAATATTGGCTACTTTCGGCTTACACGCGAACCGAGAATTCGATCGGACATCACCTACCGGATCAACTATTCGTTGGACGACGATTGCTCCATTTCACGCTTATTGATAAAAGAAGAGTCAATTAACTCGCACGTGATTCGATTTCTTCAGATCGAAGATCAATCGAGAAATGTCATTTCACAAAGAGAAGAGGATACGAAAAACGTGGATGTTTAGTGATGATCGTAGAAATTGAAAGATGATTTATCGTTGGAAGAAAAACCCCGCAGGTCTGGATAGAAAAGCAAAACAATACGAATGATGGAACAATCGTGTGAATACGAGTGCGCACAATGTGAGATTTTACGTATATTTCAGATTTCGCTACTTATCGCTGAAGTACTCGAAGTGGTATCGGTCTATACGTACAATTTATTCTTTTCGACTATGACGTACATATTTTTTTTCGTATCATCCGCGAATACTCTTCCTCTCATATACCACAAATTTAATCGCGACGGATCACGCGTCACAATACTTGATATTAAAGATGTCTGAAGATTTACATATATAAGTGAAAATATGCAATTTATATGTATTTCGAGTACTGTATCACGGTTGATTGGTTCACGATGTGTCGAAATGAAATCCAAAATATTTTTCACGGGGTATGTACCCTGCATAGTTGCCCCACGAAAAATATGATAACCACGTTTCAACGCAATGTTGTTGCATTGCTTTACAGTGTGTCGAGAGTAAATCTAAGTTTCGAAACGACAGCTGGATTTCCATGAACATCGCATGTTTTTCTCTTGTATTTTTATTCTCGTTGGTGAGTAGGGAAGAAGGATAAGCGGAGAAAAAACTCATTTTTTGTTTCTGTATCCGAAGAAGTGTTCGAATAAATTTGACATTGTACATTGTCCGCGTGTGTGAGACACATGTGTTGATTAGCGTCAATCGTATGATCGACGGTAAAGTGAAAGCTCTTAGGGGTATCAAAAAGGCTAAAAAAATCGGAAAATAAAAAAAAAGGAAGAAAACTAAAAAAACATATGCGTGAGGAATGCGATGTTCTTCTACGCCCCCGCGACCTCAATGGAATTTTGAGGTACGTGCGCTTGCACATCCCGGGCGGAGAAAGGAATCGGAAAATTTAAAAGAAAAATAAAGGACATTGATTGAAGATCCTTAATATGTAACCACGCGCAAAGTAATCGCGCACTTGACTTTTTCGTTTCTTTTTTTTTAGGGTTTCACCCCGCAATAGTGCAAACGCAATAGCGGTCAGACGCTATTTGAGGCTCCAGCGTAGACGTCCGCATCTAGAGATGACGTCGAATAAGAGCCACGAGATCATCAACTGGTACGTCGGTTCTTCGATGACGACAACGAACGCGTCACCGTTGTCGATCAAGGTTGAGCGTGAGGCGGAAGTAGCAGAGGTGCAAGAAGAAAACGAAGACGAAGAGATTTCCGACGAACTCGTTCATCTGAACGACGACACGGACGAGGACGATGTTTTTGGTGATTATTCTTGTCAAAAGTGCAACGTTCGATTCACAACTTGGAACATGCTGAAGAGGCATACGAAAACAGTACACGAGGCGATAGAGTGCTTCAAGTGTAAAATATGCCACAAGGTATACAACAGTGCTTTAGCTTTCCAGTCACACGTAGTTGGGGAGCATGGTACCGATTGCGACCAAACCGGCGATTTCTTGGAGAAGCTTACCCTTTATCGAGTCTCGCGCGGTACCTCGTTCTACACGAGGGTCAAGAAAAATCACGATGATCGACGCAACGTGAACGGCAGTGACGCGATAAAGACTTTCGAGACGAAATCGAAGATGCTCTCTTGCAGTCAGTGCGGCTACAAATCGACGAACAAACGTTCCCTCGCGATTCACGTCGCTAAGCACGTCGAAAATGGTAAATTCGCGTGTAAAATGTGCGGTCGTAATTTCAAGAAACGCCGAGAACTCACCTATCATATTAGGTTCAGTCATCGGGAACAGAATCACATATGCGACGTTTGCGGAAGAATATATCGGAGCGCCAAGACTCTTCACAATCATCGTAAATTCGCACATTTCGATGGTAAATACGAGTGCAAAGTTTGCGGTCGTTTGCTCGCTAGTCAAACGAATCTCGATTCTCACGTGGCTAAACTTCACATTGAGAAACGAACAACGAAAGAAGAAAAAATTACGAAAAACTTTGTTTGCGACGCTTGTGGCAAAGTATTATCGCGTTCTGACAAATTAAGGGATCACATGAGAGTTCATAACGGCGAAAGACCCTACGTTTGCGCTATTTGCAAAGAATCCTTCGCGAAAAATAACGCCTTGAAGCAACACTTGCTATTGCACACCGATGCTAAACCCTATGTTTGTGACATATGTGGCAAGGCCTTCGCACAGAAACCCGGTCTTACCGCACATCGTAAATCACATCCTGGCCAACATCCACCCTTACCACCGATCTACATCGATTCCATTCTCGACGACGTGCTACGACAGTGCGAACAAGAATTGTGCAAACAGCCGAATGGAGCAATCGTTGATGCACATCCATCATAATCCAACGAGTTCTTCACGCAGCAACGCGATTATCGCGATCGAACGATTCGAACAATTGAAGAAAGGTTCTCGATGTGCTCAATCGCGTTTGTTACATGTGCTACCCGATTACAAAAGATCGTTACTTTTAATATGGAATCATTACACATTGTTCCTATTTTTATGTGTTGCCAATAATACGAGTGATAAATGATTTTGGAGCTGGAACTCCAGTTATCGTAAAAAGATCATTGAGAAAAAAAAACTCGAAGCTGTCCTTGAAATATAAGTATGTGGGTATACATGGTCCATCCCAAAAGTAATGAACCTTTTGAAAAATAAATTGTTTTATTGATCGGATCGGTAGAAAGCGTATTCTTCAAAATAGGCATCGGGAGGTCGTCGGGCGTCCAGACCGCGGTTCGTCAACCACCTCTTCCCGGCCCTCCTTGAACGCCTTGTGCCACTTTTCCACTTGGGAGTAGGACAAGCAACTATCCTTAAAAGCATCTTCTAGCATTGAAAACGGTTCCGTTGCATTCTTGCCCAGACGAAAGCAGAATTTGATTGCGTAGCGTTGTTCGATTGTTGACTCCATTGCGCCGTGTCGAAAACTCAAAACAGAGGTTCACGAAAACATCTCACCTACCGCTCCGACAGCTCGGAGCCGACTTACACGGGTTGCGTCTCACAGCTTAGACACCCCACCACCTGCCCCAAGTGTCGGGGCGCGCGGGAATGTACACTCGCGTCCGGAAAAAAATTAGGCTCATTACTTTTGGGATGGACCATGTATATCCACATGGGTATGCATGCATCTACCAAGATCTATTTTCATCGTTAGAATATCATATGCCTTAAAAATTGACCATTCGCATCCTGCAGTAGCGCAAATGCATTATCAGTTAGGCGATCTTAGAGGCTCCAGCATCGGACGACGTATCTAGAGATAACGTAGGGTAGACTGGGTACGGTTGTGCCAGGGTACGGTAGTGACAGTCGTCATAACAGCAAAACTATACGGAATGCGTGAAAGAGTGCAAGGGGAGA